>CAXIVR010000013.1:15088550-15306050 GCA_964035755.1 Teleogryllus oceanicus | reverse complement strand
TGAAGCGTCGGCCACGATGTGAATTTTTGCTACTTTGCGGCCTAATAGCTGGGCGAATGCCGGTGGGGGTCGTCCGCGCGTGGGCGAGCAGTCCGCACCCCTTCTTTCGAACCCAGGCCCGCCGCCCCCTTGGACCCGCTTTTCTCGGCGTGCAGGTCGGCTAAGGTCGCCCTTTGGTGGTGTCGGCGCGTGTTAACTTTTCGCCACTTTGCGGTCTAATAACGTCAGGCGAATGCCGGTGAAGTCCGGTCTCTCGTTTGCAATTGATCCGCTCTCGCCCCTCTTTCGAACCCAGGCCCGCCGTCCCCCCTTGGACTCTTTTCCCGGCGTCCAGGTTGCCCCAAAGTCGCCGCTTGGGAGGCGTCGGCCCACGTGCTCAGGGCCGACTTTGCGATTTTTGCCTGTTTGGGCTGCTAATAACTTCCAAGCGAATGCCGGTGGGGGGTCGTCCGCGCGTTTGCGAGCAGTCCGCACCCCGTTCTTTCGAACCCAGGCCCGCCGCCCCTGGGCCAGCACCGGCGAGCAGGTTAGCCCAAAGTCGCGACTCGGGAGAGTGTCGGCCCGCGACCACGTATTGCGACTCTTGTGATTTTCGCCTCTTTGGCGTCGAATAGCTTCCAGGCGAATGCCGTTGGGGTGTCGGTTTCGCGTTTGCGAGCAGTCGACCTGGCCGGCTTTCGAACCCAGGCCCGCCTTCCCCCCTTGGACCCTTACCTCGGCGTTCGGGGTTGCCCCAAAGTCGCCACTTTGGTGGCGTCGGCCCACGTGTGCATTTTCTGGCCACTTTGCGGTCTAATAGCTCCCAGGCGAATGCCGGTGCGAAGTCAGTTTTCGCGCGTCTGCGGGCAGTCGACCTTGTCGGCTCTCGAACCCAGGCCCGCCACCCCCTTGGACCCTTTCCCGGCGTCCAGGGCGGCCCCAGGTCGCCACTTTCGAGGCGTCGGCCTTCGACCACGTGTCCGACTCTGTGATTTTTTCGCCTCTATGGCGGCAGCGAATAGCTTCAGGCGAATGCCGGTGCGGTCGGTTACGCGTTTGCGAGCAAATCACCGACCTAGCTGGCTCTGAACTGGGCCCACCGCCCCCTTGGACCCTTACCTCGGCGTTGGGGTTGCCCCAAAGTCGCCGCTGGTGGCGTCGGCAATGTGCATTTCTTAGCCTTTGCGGTCCTAATAACTCCCAGGCGGAGGAAATGCCGGTGCGGGGTCAGTTTCGCGTCTGCGGGCAGTCGATCTTCTCGGCTTTCGAACCAGGCCCGCCACCCCCTTGGGCCCTTTTCTCGGCTCCAGGGCGGCCCCAGGGTGCGGCTTTCAGTGTCGGCCCGCGACCACGTGGCCGACTCTTGTGATTTCGCCTCTTTGGCGTCGAATAACTTCCAGGCGAATGCCGGTGCAGGGCCGGTCTCTCGTTTGCCGGCAGTCCGGTCGGCGGACTGTCAGACCCAGGCCCGCCGCCCCTGGGGTGCTTATCTCGGCGTGGGGGTTGCCCAGCTCGAAGGGGCAACTTTGGAGTGTCGGCCCGCGTGTCAGTTTTTCGCCACTTTGCGGTCCTGTAGCTCCCAGGCGAATGCCGATGGGGAGGTCGGTTTCGCGCGTGCGAGCAGTCGACCTTGTCGGCAGACCCAGGCCCGCCGCCCCTGGGCCCTTTCGGCGAGCAGGTGGGCCCCCAAAGTCTCGGGAGGTGTCGGCCATGTTGTGGAAAAGTACAAGTCCGAACGGCGCCTTTGCGAATTAATTCCTCCGCGACGGGGCGTCGGATCGCCACGCGGTTTCGGATTCCGAAAACGACGCGTTCCGGCGCGTCGCGTGCGATTTTTCGCAAAGTCGCCGCGTCGCGAATTAGCGAAATTGTTTAAACAAATTCCGTAAACAATTTCCGTAGATTTTTGGCATTTTTCCCGCGTTCCCGCGCGCGATCTGCGTGCCTCCCGAAACGGTTCGTTTCCGCGAAGGTTTCCGCGACGGGGGCGTGGCCGGGCAGGGGTGGGAGCGGAGCTTTTCGAAACGCCGTTTCTCAGAGCTCCGGCGATCGGATCGAGCGCGGTTCGCGCCGTCGGACAACGCCTCCGCGCAGCCTACTCGGAAAAATCGGCGTCGGATTCGCTTTATGATGAAGCAAAGAAAATTGTTTAAACAATTAACGTAAGTAGTTTCCGTAGATTTTTTGACGTTTCCACGTTGCCTTTGATCTACATAGCTCCCCCGAAAACAACGTCATAGAGTTTTCACCTTGCCACTTGTACTATTTGCCTTTTGTGCCTTTTGTATACGGGGGTGGCCCGGGCAGGGGTGGGAACCGTACTTTTCCGAAACGCCGTATCTCGGAGCTCGGCGTCCGGATCGAGTCGCGGTTTGCGCCGTCGGACGCGTCTCCGCGCGGCCTACTCGGAAAAAATCGGCGTTCGATTCGCTCGGTAAACAAGGAAAATTGTTTAAACAATTAGCGTAAACAATTTTCAGGAATTTTTAACATTTTCCCGCGCTCCTCGGGCGATCTACGTTAAAGGGTGAGAAAACGGTTCGTCTCGGCGCCCGCCTGATCGAGTCGTCGAGATCCGTCGTGAGCGCGTACACCCTGCAAGGCCGCCTCGGTAAGCTACGAAAACAGAGTCCGGAAAAAGGAAGGGTAAAGTAGGGTACTTTGAGGGCTAATAACTCGGACGTTTTCCGGGCCCAGGCCCTTCGTACTCGGCGATCCCGTAGACGAAGCTCGTCTATCGATTCCGACCGTCCGCGTTCCCCTCGGAGCCCGCGGCGCGCGTGGAGGTCGGCGCCGAATCGGCACCGGAGGGCTCGGTCGGGAATTTTTGCGGACGCACCGAGAAGAGATATCGAGACGCAGTTTTGGCGTCGGACGCGGCGTCGAAGGGCGCGTCGCCTCGATTTTCGCGTCTCCGTCGCGCGCGAAACCGCCGAGTGCCCGTCGATCTCGAACCCCCGGCCTCCGGGAACTCGCGGGCACTCTTGGGCCGACGCGCGGGTGGCTCGAGTCGGGGTTCGAGTTCGTCGCGGCCGCCCGGCTTGCGTCGTTGGGACGCGAAAAATAAAAAACCGACCGAACCACGTGGCCGACCTCGCGATTTCGCCTTTTTCGGCGTCGAATAACTTCAGGCGAATGCCGGTGCGAAGTCGGTTTCTCGTCTGCGAGCAGTCGGCCTGGCTGGCTCTCGAACCCAGGCCCGCCCGCTCCCCTGGGAATATCTCGGCGTAAGTTAGCTCGAAGAGGCAACTTTAGGTGTCGGCCACCTGTCGATTTTTCGCCACTTTGCGGTCTAATAACTTCCAGGAGAATGCCGGTGCGGGGTCGGTTTCGCGCGTGCGAGCAGTCGACCTGGCCGACTCTCGAACCGACCCGCCACCCCCCCTAGGACCCTTTTCCGGCGTCAGGGCGGCTGAGGTCGCAACTTTGGAGGTGTCGGCCCGCGACCACGTGGCCGACTGCGATTTTCGCCTCTTTGGCGTCAGACTAACGTCAGGCAGATGCCGGTGCGGAGTCGCGCTCGCGTCGCTGCGAGCAGTCGGCCTCGCCGGCTATCGAACGACCCGCTTTCCCCCTGGGGGTCTTTCCCCCGAAGAAGCCCCAAAGTCGCGACTCGGGAGGAGTCGGCCATGTTGTGGAAAAGTACAAGTCAGATCAACGCCTTTGCGAATTAATTCCTCCGCAACGGGGCGATCATCGCCTCGCGGTTTCGGATTCCGCAAGCGACGCGTTCGGGCGCGTCGCGATGCGATTTTCATAAAGTCGCCGCGTCGCGAATTAGCGAAATTGTTTAAACAAAGTCCGTAAAGAAATTTCCGTAGATTTTTTTGGCGTTTTCCCGCGTTCCCCGCGCGACCTGCATGCCGCCGCCCGAAAACGGTTCGTTTCCGCCGCCTGCCTGATCGAAAAAAATAAAACCGACCGAACCGCATGGCGAAGGCGAAAAACGCGAATATCTCCGCGGTCGAAAGTCGCACCGAACCGCGGTTGCGCCGTCGGACGCGTCTCCGCGCAGTCCTACTCGGAAAAAATCGGCGTTCGATTCGCGCGGTAAACAAGGAAAATTGTTTAAACAATTGCCAACGATTTTCCCGGAATTTTTAACCTTTTCCCCCGCGTTCCTCGGGCGATCTACGTTAAGGGTGAAAACGGTTCGTCTCCGGCGCCTGCTGATCGGAAAAAAAATAAAAACCGACCGAGCCACGTGGCCGACCTCGCGATTTTTCGCCTTTTTCGGCGTCGAATAGCTTCCAGGCGAATGCCGGTGCAGAGGGCCAGTCTCGTTTGCCGGCAGTCCGGTCGGCGGACTATCGAACCAGACCCGCCGCCCCCTGGGGAGTGTATCGGCGTAGAGGTTGGCTCCGAAAGGGGCAGCTTTGGAAGTGTCGGCCCACGTCGTCGATTTTTCGCCACTTTGCGGTCTAATAACTTCAGGCGAATGCCGGTGGGGGGGAGTCGGTTACGCGTTTGCGAGCAGTCGACCTCGCCGGCTGTCAGACCCAGGCCCGCCGCCCCTGGGAGCCTTACGCCGGCGTACAGGTTAGGCTCGAAGAGGGCAGCTTTCGAGGTGTCGTACGTGTGAATTTTCGCCGCTGGTCTAATAACTTCCAGGCGAATGCCGGTGGGTCGGTTACGCGTGTACGGTGGTCGACCTCGCCGGCTGTCAGACCAGGCCCGCCGCCCCTGGGGGTACTTACCTCGGCGTACAGGTTAGCTCGAAAGGGCAACTTTCGAGGTGTCGGCCACGATGTGAATTTTTCGCCACTTTGCGGTCGCTAACTTCAGGCGAATGCCGGTGGGGGGTCGGTTACGCGTTTGCGAGCAGTCGACCTCGCCGGCTGTCGAACCCAGGCCCGCCACCCCCCCTGGGGGCCTTACCTCGGCGTGCAGGTTAGCTCTCGAAAGGGGCAACATTGGAGCGTGGCCCGTGTCGAATTTTTCGCAACTCTGCGGTCTAATAATAACATCCAGGCGAATGCCGGTGGGGAGTCGGTTACGCGTTTGCGAGCAGTCGACCTAGCCGGCTGGCGAACCCAGGCCCGCCGCGCCCCCTGGGGTGCTTACCTCGGCGTACGGAGTTAGCTCGAGGGGCAACTTTCGAGTGTCGGCCCGCGTGTGAATTTTTCGCCATTTTGCGGTCTAATAACTTCAGGCGAAGATGCCGGTGGAGTCGGTTACGCGTTTGCGAGCAGTCGGCCTCGCCGGCTGTCGAACGGGCCGCCGCCCCTGGGTACCTCGGCGTACAGGTTAGCTCGAAAGGGAGCAACTTTGGAGGTGTCGGCCCACGTGTAGATTTTTCGCCATTTGCGGTCTTATAACTTCCAGGCGAATGCCGACGCGGGGTGGGTGACGCGTCTGCGAGCAGTCGACCTCGCCGGCTGTCGAACCCTGGCCCGCTTTGCCCCCTGAGGGTCTTTCCCCGGCGTGCAGGTAAGCCCCAAAGTCGCAACTTTGAAGGTGTCGGCCCGCGACCACGTGGTCGACTGCGATTTTCGCCTCTTTGTCGTCGAATAACTTCCAGGAGAGATGCCGATGCGAAGGTCGGTCTCTCGTTTGCCAGCAGTCCGCCCGGCTGGCTGTCGAACCCGGGCCCGCCACCTGGGGCCTTTCCCCCGGCGTCAGGGCGGCCCAAAGTCACCGCTTCGGGGCGTCGGCCATGCTGTGGAAAGTACAAGTCCGAATCGCGCCTTTGCGAATTAATTCCTTCGCAACGGGGCGTCGGATCGCCTCGCGGTTTCGGATTCCGCAAACGACGCGTTCGTGCGCGTCGCGTGCGTTTTTTCGCAAAGTCGCCGCGTCGCGAATTAGCGAAATTGTTTAAACAATTAACGTAAACAATTTCCGTAGATTTTTGAGCATTTTCACGTTCCCCGCGCGATCTGAATGCCGCCTCCCGAAAACAGTTCGTTTCACGCCGGATTTTCCACCGGAGGCGTGACCGGGCAGAAGGGTGGGGCAGGCTTTTCGAAACGCCGTCTCTCAGGCTCCGGCGTCGGATCGAAGCGCAGTTCGCGCCGTCGGACGCCTCATCGCGGCCTACTCAGAAAAACAATCGGCGTTCGGTCGCGCGGTAAACAAAGAAAATTGTTTAAACAAATAACATAAACAATTGCCGTAAAGATTTTTTTAGGCATTTTCCGCGCTCCGCGCACGATGTACGATGCCTCCCTGAAAACGGTTCGTTTCCGCGAAGGTTTACCGCGGAGGCGTGGCAGCCAGGCCAGAAGTGGGGACCGTACTTTCGAAACGCCGTAACCGGCTCCAGCGTCCGGATCGAAGCGCGGTTTTGCGCCGTCGGACGCACGCCTCTTCGCGCGGGCTACTCGGAAAAAATCGGCGTTCGATTCGCTCGGTAAGAAGAGAAAATTGTTCAAACAATTCCGTAAACAATTTTCCAGATTTTTAACATTTTCCCCGCGTTCCTCGGGCGATCTACGTTAAAATGTGAGAAAACGGTTCGTCTCCGGCGCCCGCCTGATCGAGTCTCGTCGAGATCCGTCGTAAACGCGTACACCACAAGGCCGCCTCCGTAGCGCTACGAAAACAGTGTCGAAAAAGAAAGCGTAAAAGTAGGGCACTTTGGGGCTAATAACTCGGTGTTTTCGAACCCAGGCCCCGTACTCGGCATATCGTAGACGAAGCTCGTCTATCGGTTCCGACCGTCCGCGTTCTGTCGGAGCCGCGGCGCGGCCCGTGGAGGTCGGCGCCGAATCGGCTTCGGAGGCTCGGTCGGAATTTTTGCGGACGAACGAAGAGATATCGAGACGCGGTCTGCGGCGTCGGACGCGCCTCCGCGAGGGCGTCCCGCGGTATTTTCTCGTTTCGCTGCAAAGTTTCCGTCGCGTCGAAAGCGCAGCGCCCAGTGGGGTTTCGACCCTGGCGCCCGAACAGGCGCGCGGGCAAATCCGGCGTCAACACCGCGCGGTAGAGCTCGCCGAGACAGAGAAAAGCTCGTGGACCCCGGTCGCTAGAGTCGCCCGTTTCCGGATATCGGGGAGAAGCATCGCGAAGCGCGGCGGGGACCGCGAAACGGGTGTTGGCAACCCGCGCCGGGTTCGTGATCTAGAACGCGGATAACCAGGGGAAGTAAAAATCGCATCGGGACGCGGCTTGCGGCGCCGGACGCGTCTTCGCGAGGCCGTCCGCGGTATTTTTCTCGTTTCGCTGAAAAATTTTCCGTCGCGTCGAAAAAGCAGGAAAGCGCGTAAAAACCGGGTTTTCCCGCCTGGCGCCCGAACGCGCGCGCGGAAAAATCCGGCGTCAACTTTTCGTGCGGTAGAGTTCGCCGAGACGAAGAGAAAGCTCACGGACCCCGAGTCGCTGCAGGCGCCGTTCCGGAGTTATCGGAGAGAGCGTCGCGGAACGCGGCGGGGACCACTGAATCGGGAGTTAGGTAACCCGCGCCGAAGGATTTCGTGATCTGGAACGCGGATAACTCGGGGGTAAAATCAACATCGGACGCCCGGCTTGCGGCGTCGGACGCGTCTCGGCGAGACCGTCCGCGGTATTTTGCCCGCTCCGCTGAAAAAATTCGGTCGCGTCGAAAGCGCGGAAAGCGCGAAAAACGGGGTTTTCCCCGCCCGGCGCGCGAACGCGCGCGCGGAAAAAATCCGGCGTGAGACGGCGCGGTAGAGCTCGCCGAGACGAAGAGAAAAGCTCATGGGCCTCCGAACCGCTGGAGGCGCATCCGTTTCCGAGCTATCGGAGAGGAAACGTCGCGGAACGCGGCGGGGACCGCGAATCGGGGTTGAGCGGCCGCAGAAGTTTCGTGATCCGACGCGGATAACTCCGGAAGTAAAAAATGCATCGGGACGCGGCTTGCGGCGTCGGACGCGTCTCGGCGAGGGCCGTCAGCGGTATTTTTCTCGTTTCGTAAATTTCCGTCGCGTCCGAAGCGGGAAAGCGCGAAAAAACGGGGTTTTCCCGCCCGGCGCGCAGACGCGCGCGCGGGCAAAAATCCGTGAACACCACGCGGTAGAGGCTCGCCGAGACGAAGAGAAAAGCTACGGGGCCTCCGAACCGCCAGGCGCCGTTTCCGGATATCGGCGACGAGCGCAGATTCGCGGCGGGGACCGCGTCAAGGGAGCCGCCCAGGCAACCGCGCCCGGTTACGTGATGTAGAACGCGAATGGCTCGGGAAAGCGTCGCGGCAGAAACGCGGCCGGCGGCGTCGGACTCGCCACGTCGTCGCTGCGTCCGACACCACGCGCGCGGTGACCGCCCGCCGCGAAACGAAAAAGTCGGCGACGCGGGGTCGAACCCCGGACCCGGGAACACGCTACCCGGCGATCGATAGAACGCCTCGTTCCTACCGAAAAGGTCTCCGGCGCCGCGGCACTCCGACGCTCCGTTTCGGCGCTACGAATTTTGCAAGATTAATTGTTTATAAGCCGTTTTCTCTCCGCCGCCGGGCTGTGCGACACCGGACCGCCGCCGCCCGACGGAAACGTCGCTCCCGCGACGAAAGATCATGCCGGGTCGACGACGTCCGACGCTTCGTTCGGCGCTAGCGAATTTGTTTATCCGTATTGTTTATAAGCGAATAACTCGGCCGCGGGCAGATATCGACGCAGCGCGCCGACGCTGCGTCGCGAGCAGGGCGCTCGCGGACGTCGAAACAGGGAAAAACCGGGCCCTCGACCGGCATTTTTATAAACAATTAGCCGTATCTCGAGAACCGGAGAGATAGCGCCGAACGGACTCCGCCGCTTTCCTCTCCTCGAGGTGCTTTCGGACGCGACCATAAAAATATAAACAATTTAGCAACAATTTATGTAATTTCGCAAAGGCTAAATCCGGGTCGCGGACCTCGAAAAACCGTTTCCCGAAAAGTCCCGAAAGCGTAGTCGTGTTCGAGCAATTTGTTTAAACAATCGATAAACAACGTTAAACAACCAACGCCCCGACGTACGAGTCCGTCCGGGGACGACAGCGGCGAAAAACGCGACTTCCGTCACCGGGAGTCGATTTACGGGACCTCGGAAACGGGTTGTCGGCCGACGCGGCGTCGCCCGGGCAAAAGCGAACGAAGCCCGTGAGGTCGAGAAACGACGAGGTTTCTCCCTTTATAGGGGGCTGAAAACATTCTGAGAGCGCGGCCCCTGCCGGAGTCAAGTCCGGCGCGCCCCGTTTCCGGAACGGAGGCAGACAACACGGGCGAACCGGCGCTTCACGGGGCCAAACGCCACCCGGCCGGCGAGGCCTCGATCGCAGAGGATTTAGGCAACCCGCCCGGAAATGCATCATGGCCGGGGTTTTCTCCCATTATAGGGGCAGGTGGTTCTGAGCGCGGCCCCTGCAGAACCAAGTCCGGCGCGCCCGCTCCGAGGAGTGGAAACTTGGAAAGAAACGCAGTCGAACCCGTGTTCCCAGGCCTATCTCGGCTCGGGGAACAACATCAAAAAAGATGAGACCATTTTCCGGGTTCGGACTTGAAAAAATCCGCCGCTGGCGGGACCAGAAAAATTTCTGACCGAAAAATTTCCCGGACTCTGCGTCGAAAGGCCCGGCGGAGCCAGGGCGCCAAAGCCGGTGAGAACCTGACCACCTCCTTACCAGAGAAGCGCGTGTGACTGAGGCCGGGTTAGGGGCACAGAACACATGCCTCAGTGGAAAGAGCGCACGCGA
Organism: Teleogryllus oceanicus; assembly: GCA_964035755.1. Taxonomy (NCBI): domain Eukaryota; kingdom Metazoa; phylum Arthropoda; class Insecta; order Orthoptera; family Gryllidae; genus Teleogryllus; species Teleogryllus oceanicus. The sequence goes on along the minus strand of CAXIVR010000013.1, from coordinate 15,296,444 downwards.
AACACTTTGAAAAATTTCGCGGACAAAAATTTCACGGACTCTGCGTCCGAAGGCCAGCGAGCCAGGCGCCAGTCAGTAGGGCTATTACCTCCCTGCGAGAAGCTCGTGTGGGCTGAGAGCCCCAAAGTTAGGGGGCACAGAACACATGCGCCTCGAATAGAAAAAACACACGCGAAACGCTTTGAAAAGTTCGGCCGAGGCGGTGAAAAGAGCACGCGAATGACTTTGAAAGAATCGGGCCGAATGATGAAACACGCAGAGGACTTTGAAAAAGTCGGGCCGAGCAGTGAAAGAGCACACGCGAAGGACTTTGAAGAGATTGGGCCGAGCCTGTGAAAGAGCACGCGAAACACTTTGAAAAAGTTCAGCCGAGGCAGTGAAAGAGCACGCGAAGACTTTGAAAAAGTGGGCCGAGGCAGTGAAAGAGCACACGCGAAGGACTTTGAAAAAGTTGGGCCAAACCTGTGAAAGAGCACACGCGAAACTACTTTGAAAAGTTCGGCCGAGGCAGTGAAGAGCACACGCGAAAGACTTTGAAAAAGTCCCAGGCCGAGGTGATGAAAGAGCACGCATGAAGACTTTGAAAAAGTGGGCCGAGGAACGATGAAAGAGCACGCGCGAAAGACTTTGAAAAAGTCGGGCCGAGGCAGTGAAAGAGCACACGCGAAACACTTTGAAAAAGTTCGGCAGAGGCAGTGAAAGAGCACACGCGAAGGACTTTGAAAAAGTCGGGCCGAGGCAGTGAAAGAGCACACGCGAAGGACTTTGAAAAAGTTGGGCCGAGTCTGTGAAAGAGCACGCGAAGGACTTTGAAAAATTTCGCGAATCGAAGTTTTCACGGACTCCGGCCAAGGCCGGCTTGAGCCAGGCGCCGGTCGGTAAGGGCCTGACAACCTCCTTCAAAGAAGCTCGTGTGACTGAGAGCGCCGAAGTTAGGGGGCACAGAACACATCGCCTCGGAAAAAAAAAGAGCACCGCGAATTTGAAAGTGCAGTTCCGGAAAAAAGCCTCAGACAGGTTCCCGGGCCCTATCTCGGCTCGAGGAACAACATATCAAAAGATGGCGAGACCGTTTTCCGGGTTCGGACTTGAAAAATCCGCCGACCCGCACTTCACAGAGGCGCGAAAGAAACACTTCACCCGGGCGGCGAGGCCTCGATCGCCGGGGAGTTAGGCAACCCGCCCCGAAATGCATCATGGCCGGGTTTCTCCCATTATGGGGGCCAGGTGGTTCTGACGCGGCCCCTGCGATAAGTCGGCGCGCCCCACGCTCCGAGTGGAAACGGAAAAAACATGGTCGAATTACCGGGCCTGTATCTCGGCTCGAGACAACATATCAAGATGGCAGGAACCATTTTGGGTTCGGACTTAGAAAAATCCGCCGACCCGCGCTTCACGGGATTTGCGCCACCGGGCAGCGAGGCCTCAAATCGCCAGGGAGTTAGGCAGCCGCCCCGAAATGCATCATGGCCGGGGTTCTCCCGATATAGGGGGCCAGGTGGTTCAGGCGCGGCCCCTGCCGGAAGACCAAGTCCGGCGCGCCCCGCTCCGAGTGGAAACTTGGAAAAAAACGCGGTCGAACCCGTGTTCCGGGCCTATCTCGGCTCCAGGAACAACATATCAGATGGCGAGACCGTTTTTCAGGTTTGGACTTAGAAAAATCCATAAACCCGCACTTCCCGGGGCCTGAAAAACGCCACCCGGGCGGCGGGGCCTCGATCGCCGGGAGTTAGGCAGCCCGCGAAATAAATCATGGCCAGGGTTTCTCCCATTATAGGGGCCAGGTGGTTCCTGAGCGCGGCTTTGCCAGAGAACCAAGTCGGCGCGCCCGCTCCGAGGTGGAAACTTGGAAAAAACGCGGTCAGACCCGTGTTCCCAGGCTATCTCGGCTCGGGGAACATATCAAAGATGGCGAGACCGTTTTCGGGTTCGGACGCCAGAAAAATCCGCCGCAGCGGGCGGACCGAAAAATTCCGCCCGAGCGGCGTCATTGGGCGGCGTCGAGACGCTCCCGGCAGGTGACCCGTCGCCGGCAGGGATGTTTGATCCCCGGAAAAGAGCATTCGAAGAAATTTTCCAGACTGGCGTCCGAGGCCGGCAAGGCAGACGCCGGTCGGTAAGAGACCGACCACCTCCTTACCAAGAGCTCCTACGTGTGACTGAGGCCCAAAAGTTAGGGCACAGAACGAAAAGTTGGTGGCGCAGGCATCGCCGGGACGTGAGCTGAGACCTGTGGCGGTGCCGGGAAACAGGCGGAGAGCCCGGAAACGCCAAGTCACGGGAGCTCGAGACAGAGCTGTGGTGGTGGCCGAGAAGCGAGCGCCGAGCCCGTAAAAGCATTCGAATGTTTCTTGGGCGCTTCGAAACCGTTTATCCGCGGAGGCGCGTCGGCCCAGGTGAAGAGGGAGCTTTTGGCGTTAAAATATATTCAGAGTTTCTCCCATTATGAGGGCAGATGGTTCTGGTGCGCAGCCCCTGCCGGAGACCAAGTCCGGCGCGCCCCGTTCCGAGGAACGGAAACTTGGAGACCTGTGGCGGTGCCCGGGAAACGGGCGGAGAGCCCCGAAACGCCAAGTGCGGGAGCTCGAGACAGAGCTGTGGCGGTGGCCGAGAAGCGAGGGCGGAGGCCCGGAAAGGCATTCGAAAAGTTTTCACGGACTTTGCGTCCGAACGCCGGCGAGGTGGGCGCCGGCGGACTTGGAAAAAATCCCGTAAAGGCATCGCCCGGGACGAGATGAGACCTGTGATGGTGCCCGAAGCGGGCTGAGCGTAAAGGCATGCACCGCCCGGGACGTGAGCTGAGACCTGTGGCGGTGGCCGAGAAGCGAGCGGAGGCGGAAAAGGCGATCGAAAAGTTTTCACGGACTTTGCGTCGAACGCCGGCGAGGTGGGCGCCGGCGGACGACGGAAAAAATCCCGTAAAGGCATCGCCCGGGACTTGAGATGAGACCTGTGATGAGTGCCCGAAGCGAGGCCGAGCCAGGCGTACCGCCCGGGACGTGAGCTGAGACCTGTGGCGGTGGCCGAGAAGCGAGGCAGGAGGCCAGGCGTCGAAAGGATTTTCACGGACTTTGCGTCCGAACGCCGGCGAGGTGGGCGCCAGCGGACTTGGGAAAAATCCGTAAAGGCATCGCGCCCGGGACTTGAATGAGACCTGTGATGGTGCCCGAAGCGAGGCCGGAGCCCCGTAAGGCATGCACCGCCCGGGACGTGAGCTGAGACCTGTGGCGGTGGCCGAGAAAGCGAGGGCGGAGGCCCGGAAAGGCATTCGAAAGATTTTTACGGACTTTGCGTCCGAACGCCGGCAAGGTGGGCGCCGGCGGACTTGGAAAAAACTCCCATAAAGGCATCGCGCCCGGACTTGAGATGAGACCTGTATTCGGTGCCCGAGAAGCGAGGCCAGGCCCCGTAAAGGCATACACCGCCCGGGACGTGAGCTGAGACCTGTGGCGGTGGCCGAGAAAGCGAGGCGGAGGCCGGAAAGGCATTCGAAAAGTTTTCACGGACTTTGCGTCCGAACGCCGGCAGGTAGGCGCCGGCGGACGAAAAAATCCCGTAAGGCATCGCCGGGACTTGACTGAGACCTGTTATGGTGCGAGAAACGGAGTGCAGGCCCGTAAAGGCATGCGTCGCCCGGGACTTGAGCTGAGACCTGTTATGGTGCCCGAAGCGAACGCCGAGGCCCGTAAAGGCATGCGTCGCCCGGGACTTGAGCTGAGACCTGTGGCGGTGGCCGAGAAGCGAGCGCCGAGCCGTAAAAAGCATTCGAATGTTTCTTACGGGCGCTTCCGGAACCGTTTATCCGCGAAAGGCGCCGTCGGCCGGGCTTGAAGGAGAACTTTGGCCGGGGTTAAAATGGACGGGGTTTCTCCCATTATAGGGATGGGTATGGTCGGGCCATGCCCACAGGCTGAAATTGGCGTTCAGTACAGACCTGTTACGCTGCCTGAGAAACAGGGCGAGCCCCGGAAGAGTGTTCGCATAGTCCGGGAGCCTGAGCAGAGCTGTGGTGGTTGGTGGTAACAGGCCGAGCGGTCGGCAGCGGCGCGCGGAGAGGACGCAGGCGCTTACGGGCGTTTCAGGACCCTTTATCCGCGTGGCGCCGTCGGCCGAACGAAGGCTTTGGCGGAATTCAATTATGGCCAGGGTTTCTCCCATTATGGGGATGGTGGTCTGAGCCATGCCCACAGGCTGAAATTCCCAGCGTTCAGTACAGACCTGTTACGCTGCCTGAAACAGGGCAGAGCCCCGGAGAAGTATTTTGCATGGTCCGGGAGCCCTGAGCAGAGCTGTGGTGGATGGTGGTAACGGCCGAGCGGTCGGCGGCGCGCGGAGGAGGACGCGGGTGCTTACGGGCATTTCGGAACCCTTTATCCGCGTATGGCGCCGTCGGCCGGGCGAAGAGGAGCTTTTGGCCGGAATTCAATTATGGCCGAGGTTTCCCCCATTATAGGGGATGGGTGTGGTCCGGAGCCATGCCCACAGGCTGAAATTCCCCGGCGTTCAGTACAGACCTGTTACGCTGCCTGAGAAACAGGGCGAGAGCCCCGGAAGAGTGTTTCGCTCGTCAGGAGCCCTGAGCAGAGCTGTGGTGGTTAGTGGTAACGAGCCAGGCGGTCGGCGGCGCGCGGAGGAGGACGCAGGCGCTTACGGGCGTTTCAGGAACCCTTTATCCGCGTGGCGCAAATCGGCGGAGCGAAGAGGAGCTTTGGCCGGAATTCAATTATGGCCGGGGTTTCTCCCATTATAGGGGATGGGGTGGTCTGAGCCATGCCACAGGCTGCAATTCCCCGGCGTTCAGTACAGACCTGTGTGCGCTGCCTGAAACAGGGCGAGAGCCCCGGAAGAGTATTTTGCATGGTCGGGAGCCCTGAGCAGAGCTGGTGGATGGTGGTAACGAGCCAGGCGGTCGGCGGCGCGCGGAGGACGCCAGGTGCTTACGGGCATTTCAGACCCTTTATCCGCGTATGGCGCCGTCGGCCGAACTGAGCTTTAGCCAGGAATTCAATTATGGCCGAGGTTTCTCCCCATTATGGGGATAGAGGTGGTCCTGAGCCATGCTTACAGGCTGAAATTCCCGGCGTTCAGTACAGACCTGTTACGCTGCCTGAGAAACAGGGCGAGAGCCCCGGAAGAGTATTTTTGCATGGTCCGGGGCTGGGCGGGCTGTGGTGGTGGTTGGTGGTAACAGGCCGAGCGGTCGGCGGCGCGCGGAGGAGGACGCCCAGGCGCTTGCAGGCATTTCGGAACCCTTTATCGCGTATGGCGCCGTCAACTGGCGGGCGAAAGGAGCTTTTGGCCCGAATTCAATTGTAGCCGAGGTTTCTCCCATTATAGGGGATGGGGTGGTCCTGAGCCATGCCTGGGCTGAAATTCCCCGGCGTTCAGTACAGACCTGTTACGCTGCCTGAGGGAAACAGGGCGAGAGCCGGAAGAGTATTTGGCATGGTCCGGGGCCCTGAGCAGAGGCTGTGGTGGTTGTGGTAACGAGCCGAGCGGTCGGCGGCGCGCGGAGGAGGACGCGGGCGCTTACGGGCATTTTCGGAACCCTTTATCCGCGGCCTGGCGCCGTCGGCCACGGGCGAAAAGGCTTTTGGCCCGGGTCAATTATGGCCGGGTTTCTCCCATTATAGGGATGGGTGGTCGGAGCCACCGTGCCCACAGGCTGAAATTCCCGGCGTTCAGTACAGACCTGTTACGCTGCCTGAGAAACAGGGCGAGAGCCCCGAAACATCCTTTTGGCTGGTGGGGGAGCCCGAAAGTCCGCGGTGGCGACCAGATACGCGACGTGGGCCCCGGGCATGCTTGCGGCGTTCCTGGCTTCCGGGGGCAATTCGTGGAAGCCGCGGTGGGCCCGAGGGGCGGCGAAACAGGGCAAGAGCCCCGGAAGGAAATATTTCACGCATGGTCAGGAGCCCTGAGCAGAGCTGTGGTGGATGGTGGTAACAGGCCAGGCGGTCGGCGGCGCGCGGAGGTGGACGTGGGCGCTTACGGGCGTTTCCGGAACCCCCTTTATCCGCGTATCGCGCCGTCGGCCCGAAAAGAGCTTTTGGCCAGATTAAATTATGGCCGAGGTTTCTCCCATTATAGGGGATGGGGTGGTCCCTGAGCCATGTGCCACAGGCTGAAATTCCCCCGGCGTTCGAGTACAGACCTGTTACGCTGCCTGAGAAGTGGGCGAGGCGGAAGAGTATTTCGCATGGTCCGGGAGCCCTGAGCAGGCTGTGGTGGTTAATTGGTAACGAGCCGAGCGGTCGGCGGCGCGCGGAGGAGGACGCCCAGGCGCTTACGGAGCGTTCGGAACCCTTTATCCGCGTAATAGCGCCGTGTGGGCGAAAAGGAGCTTTGGCCCGGAGTAAATTATGGCCGAGGTTTCTCCCATTATAGGGGATGGGGTGGTCTGAGCCATGCCCACAGGCTGAAATTCCCCGGCGTTCAGTACAGACCTGTTACGCTGCCTGAGAAACAGGGCGAAGAGCCCCGGAAGAGTATTTCGCATGGTCGGGAGCCCTGAGCAGAGCTGTGGTGGTTGGTGGTAACGAGCCGAGCGGTCGGCGGCGCGCGGAGGAGGAGGACGCAGGCGCTTACGGGCATTTCGGTACCCTTTATCCGCGTATGGCGCCGTCGGCCAGGCGAAAAGGGCTTTTGGCGGGTCAATTATGGCCGAGTTTCTCCGGCTATAGAGGATGGGTGTGGTCCGGAGCCGTGCCCACAGGCTGAAATTCCCGGCGTTCAGTACAGACCTGTTACGCTGCCTGAAAACAGGGCGAGAGCCCCAACATCCTTTTATGGCTGGTACGGGAGCCCGAAAGGGAATCCCGCAGTGGCGACTCGAATACGCGACGTGGGCCCGGGCATGCTTGCAACGTTCCTGGCTTCGGGGCCAATTCACGTGGAAGCCGCGGTGGGCCCGAGGGGCGGCGAGAAACAGGGCAGGCGGAAGTATTTCGCATGGTCCGGGGCCCTGAGCAGGCCAGCGGTGGATGGTGGTAACGAGCCGAGCGGTCGGCGCGCGGAGAGGACGCGGGCGCTTACGGGCGTTCGGAACCGTTTATCCGCGGATGGCGCCGTCGGCCCGGGCGAATGGGCTTTTGGCCGGAATTCATTTATGGCCGAGTTTCTCCCGTGCCAGGGGATAGGGGTGGTCCTGAGCCATGCCCACAGGCTGAAATTCCCCGGCGTTCGGTACAGACCTGTTACGCTGCCTGAAGCAGGGCGAGCGGAAGAGTGTTTCGCCCGGTGTCCGGGGCCTGAGCAGGCTGTGGTGGCGACCGAATACGCGACGTGGGCCCCCCGGGCATGCTTGCGGCGTTCCTGGCTTCCGGGGGCGATTCACGTGGAAGCCGCGGTGGGCCGAGGCGGCAGTGTGGATCCCAACCCGGGAGTGCAGGCCCCGAAGCGATTTTGACGGCTTTCCTGGCTTCGGGCGGAGGCGCGAGAAGAACATCCTTTTGGCTCGTGCAGGAACCCGAGAGGGTCCCGCGGTGGCGACCATTATACGCTATGCCCGGAACACGCTGCGGCCTTCCTGGCTTCGGGGCTATAGACGTGGAAGCCGCGCAGTGGGCGAGGCCGGCGGTGGATCCCAACCCGAAGTGCAGGCCCCAAGCGATTTTTTTGACGGCGTTCCCCCTGGCTTCCGGGGCGGAGACCGCGAAGGAAGCCGCATCCTTTTGGCTCATGCAGGAACCGAGAGGGTCCACGGTGGCGACCGAATACGCTATGCTAGACACGCTTGCGGCCTTCCTGGCTTCGGGGCCCATTGACTGGTAAACCGCGGTGGCCCCGAGGGCGGCGGTGCAGGCCCCGAAGCGTTACGACGGCGTTCCTGGCTTCGGGGCGGAGACTGCGAAGGAAACCAGCAGCAAATACTCCTAACGGAGCCGCCTCGCGCGGCAGAACCCGGCAGTCGCGCGTCTTCCTCGGCGTAGGCGCTTTCGGCCGTCGGTTTCGGCTTGCCGGTGGGGCCTTGCCCGGTCCTGTATTCCGGCTTCCGTCACGGCTACGCGCGGCCTCTGCGCATGCGCGACCTGACCTGATGGTGCGCCTTTCCGGGTACGCTCGGCATCCGGCGATGACGCGAAAGCCCGGCGCTCCTCGCGGCGTCGGCGAACACCACGACCTCCACAGGGCGAGCGAGAGGAGAGAAGAGCGGGCGCGGTTCCGAACGGGCGCGCTTTCGGGCGGCGGCTTGCCGGGCCGCGGAGCCTGAACCTGGTTGATCCTGCCGAGTAGTGATATGCTTGTCTTAGATTAAGCCATGCATGCCTCAGTACAAACTGTTGTAAGTGAAACCGCAGATAGCTCGATAAATCGGTTATGGTTCTGGACCTAAATTTTACTTGGATAACATTGGTAATTCTAGAGCTAAGCACATGCATTCAGTCGTGACCCGAGGGAAAGGACGCTTTTATTAGATCAAAGCCAATCAACCGCTCGCGCCCGGTCATTCCCGTTTGGTGACTCTGGATAACTAGCATGGGCTGATCCGCACGGTCTCCGCACCGGCGACGTGTCAGCGCCTCAAATGTCTGCCTTATCAACGGCGATGGTAGGTTTGCGCCTACCATGGTTGTAACTGGTGACAGGAATCAGGGTTCGATTCCGGAGAGGAGCCTGAGAAACGGCTACCACATCCAAGAAGGCAGCAGGCGCGCAAATTACCCTCGGCACGAGGTAGTGACGAAAAATAACGATACGGGACTCATCCAGAGGCCCCGTAATCGGAATAGGAACATTTTAAATCTCTTAACGATTACCCATTAGAGGGGAGCCAGTCTGGTGCCAGCAGCCGCGGTAATTCCAGCTCTAATAGCGTATATTAAAAAATTGCTGCGGTTAAAAGCTCGTAGTTTGAGCTGGCGCGCGCTGCCGGTTCACCGCTCGTCGGTGTCCAACTGGCATGCGTGCGGGGCGTCCTGCCGGTGGGCGCGAGCCGACCGCGGCGGCAGGCAGCTCTCGGGCCAGGCTCCGGCGGTGAGCAATCGCAGCCGGGCTGGTTCTCCAGAGACGTTGCGGCCCCGTGGAAGGCGGACTGATCTCACCCGCCGCGGTGCTCTTAACTTCGCCGTGTCGTGCGGGCCCGGCACGTTACTTTGAACAAATTAACGTAACCCAACGCAGGCCTTTGTCTGCCAGATACTCTTGCATGGAATAATGGAATAGGACCTCAGTTCTGTTTTGTTGTTTCCGGAAGTCGGTAATGATTAATAGGGATTGCCGGGGGCATCCGTATTGCGACGTTAGAGGTGAAATTCTTGGATCGTCGCAAGACGAACTGGAGCGAAAGCGTTTGCCAAGTATGTTTCTTTAATCAGAACAGTTAGAGGTTCGAAGACGTTGAATGCCGCCTAGTTCTAACCATAAACTATGCCAACTAGCGATCCGCTGTGTGTCTTAGATGTCACGGCGGGCAGCCTCAGGAAACAAAGTCTTTGGGTTCGGGGGGAAATATGGTTACCAAGCTGAAACTTAAAGGAATTGACGGAAGGGCACCACCAGACGTGGAGCCTGCGGCCCAATTTGACTCAACGCAGGGAACCTCATCAGGCCCAGGACACCGGAAGGATTGACAGATTGAGAGCTCTTTCTTGATTCGGTGGGTGGTGGTGCATGGCCGTTCTTAGTTCGTGGAGTGATTTGTCTGCTTAATTGCGATAACGAACGAGAGATCCTACCCTACTAACTAGTCGAAACCGGCATCCCCTGTGCAGCCGGCGACCAACACTCTTCTTAGAGGACAGGCGGCTTCCAGCCACTGGAAGTGCGGGCAATAACAGGTCTGTAATGCCCTTAGATGTTCTGGGCAGCACGCGCGCTACACTGAAGTATCAACGTGTGTTTTCCTTGCTCGAGAGGCCGGGTAACCCGTTGAAACTCCTTCGTGCTAGGGATTAGGGCTTGCAATTCTTCCCCACCAACGAGGAGATATAATTAAGCGGGAATCATTACTTCCCGCTGATTAAGTCCCTGCCTTTGCGCACACCGCCCGTCGCTACTACCGATTGAATATTTTAGTGAGGTCTCTTCGGACCAGCCCGCGGACCCTTCCCAGGGGGCCGTAAGGCCGGAAAGATGACCAGGCGAATATTAGAGGGAAGTAAAAGTCGTAACAAAGGTTTCCGTAGGTGAACCTTCGGAAGGATCATTAACGTAAGCTCACTGACGGGGCCGGAGCCCCGAAGCAAAAAACCCCGAGAGAGGCCCAGGGCTCTCGAGCTCTTTCGCTTTTCTTACTCTTGGAGCGCCGCGCGCCATACTGCGTCGGGTCGACACCCCGAACACGAAGACGCAGGTGCCTTTCGAGGTTCGCGCTCGGCGTTCGGGCGCTCCTTCGCTGCGCGCGCGCGCAGACTGCCTCCACAAAACCGTCTTTCTCTTCTTTCGCATACAGAGCATCTGGGGTGGAAGCTGTGTCGACGGACGAAGGACTCGGCTGTAGCTTATTGCGACGTCTTTGGTGAGTTCGGTACACCATCATCTGAAACTGGTGGGTGCGGGCTGTGACCCGCTGGCGGTGCCGTCTGACGGCACCGCAAGATTCGGGACGAGTAATAGTCCTAAACTCTGGCTTCCATCTCTAAAGCTTGCTCCTACCTGCTCGCGCCGCGTCTGGCGTGGGCAGGTGCCCACAGGCGAGGCCAACGCCCGGCACTCCGGGTCGGTCGGGGCGGAACCGGCCTATCGTTTGTCTCGAAGCCGAATCGAAAGAGGCGCGAGGCTTCGGGGCCTCGGCACCCTGGCGGCGGGCGCCGGCGAGCGCGCGGGCGGCGAGCGGGGCGGTCTAGTCAACCGTCCCGCGAGCGAACTCGCGCGGGAGCCGCGCACGCGCGCAGCCCACAGGAAGCAGGCGGGCCGCGTGGCGCCGCTGTCGTTCTGGGAAGCGCTCGGTGGTCCCGGGCGCTTGCCGTGGGCGCGGCGTCGCAACGCTCTTTCCTCCGCGGGGCGTAGAGCGGGGGGTGGGGAGGGAAAAAGACCCAAAGCTCGGCGACGGGCGGCGGGGAGGCCCGAACGGGCCGGAATAAGGCGCCGCTCCGGAAAATACACGCCGGGCGGCGCCGAACGGCGACTCAGCCAGCCGTGCGCGGAGGTGTGTTCTCTGCCGCGGCGCCTCGATGAACAACCGGGAATGGCGCAGCCGGTCAATTGCACGACGGGGCGGAAACGCCCCCCCCGCCGGGCGTCGATAACGAAACACGGGAGCGGCTGCGCCGCCGCTCCTGGAACTCGCGTCGAGCTTGCAATCTCGGTCGCGAGTGTCGGTCTCATCCCAGCGGAGGCGCCTGGCGGTAGGCGAGCCTTCGCTACGACGAAACCCGCCTCGGGCGGGCCGGAACTTCTCGTTTTCCCGTTCGTATATATCGTCGAGAAAGCGACGGCCGCGGCTCGTACAGGCAGGGGTTTCGCGCGGGGCCGTCGCCGCTCGAAGAGGTTCTCTCGTCCGAGAGGTGTGTCGGTGGCGCGTCCGTCGGGTCTGGTCGGCAGCGCGCCTCGCGCGCCTCACCAGCCGCCGACGGGCCGCCGCACCGTTCCCCGAAAGTCTCTTGCTGGGAGAGATCCCCGAAAGCATGTGGAATTACTACTACTTCTCCCGAAGCGCGAGTGGCGAAGCATTCTCTTTTTCTTTCTCGGAGCACCGAGTCCGCTCGAGCGTCTCCGGCCGCTAAACGTCTTACTCTTCTTTCATAGAGCATCTGGGAATTGGAAGCTGTGTCGACGGACGAAGGACTCGGCGCTGTAGCTTGTTGCGACGTCTTTGGTGAGGTTCGGTACACCATCATCTGAAACTGGTGGGTGCCGGGCGGCTGCTGACCCGCTGGCAGTGCCGTCTGACGGCACCGCAGATTCGGGACAGTAATAGTCTAAACTCTGGCTTCCATCTCTAAACTTATCTACACGCTCGCGCCGCTCTGGCGGCTTGGTGGAGTGTACGAGGCGAAACCAACGCCCGGCACACTCTCGGAGTCGGTCGGGGCGGAACGAACCGGACTCGAGCGCGTTTTTCTCGAGAGGCCCCTGCGGAAAGAGTCGCCGAGGCGCGCGCCGAGAGAAGCGACGAAGAGTAAGCGCACTTACTGTTTCCGAAAGATGGTAGGTGGGCCAGGGCCCCGAGACCAACAGACTCCCGAGGAGTCCCGAGGCGCCGAGCGCGCCTCTCGAATTTCTTCGCGAAACGCAGTGGCGAAGCAAGCTTTTTTCTTTCTCGGAGCACCGAAGTCGCTCGGGCGTCTCCGGCCGCTAAACGTCTTACTCTTCTTTCGCCGACATCTGGGGTGGAAGCTGTCGACGGACGAAGGACTCGGCTGTAGCTTGTTGCGACGTCTTTGGTGAGGAGTTCGGTACACCCATCATCTGAAACTGGTGGAGTGCCGGGCTGTGACTCATGGCGGTGCCGTCTGACGGCACACCGCAGATTCGGGACGAGTAATAGTCCTAAACTCTGGCTTCCATCTCTAAAGCTTGCTCCTACACGCTCGCGCCGCGTGTCTGGCGTCGGGTGGGTGCCCGCGAGCGAAACCGCCCGGCACCTCTCCGGAGTCGGTCCCGGGGCGGAACGAACCGGACTCGAGCGTATTTTCTCGAGGAGGCCTGCGAAAAAAGAGAGTCTCGCCGAGCCGCGCGCGTCGAGTGAAGGCAGAGGGACTTAACGCACCCTCTAAGAAATGCCTAGGCTAATACATGTTTCGGCGGGCTCCCACGCGGGAGTCCCAGCCGATTTTGAAGGACTTAACGCACCTCTCGGGCCAAAGAAAGCTCCATTTTTCGGCGAATGAGCACGGCAGTCGGAGCCGAAAACCGGTTTTACCCACCCTCCGAAGGCTGGCCCCACCAGAATTCAGCCGATTTTGAGAGGTCTTGAACTCTCCGAGAGCTAAGAAAGCTCATAAACAACGCAGAGGGCTGCTTACCCTCTTTGATACCAAAGGACTTGATGCACCCTCCCGAAAATGAGTGAATGGATTTCTGCGCTTTCGTCCGCGGTGGAAAGCAAGAGGAGCCGCGGACGTTATGCACTTTTTATTCGGCAGGCTGGGCCCAACCAGTCCCAGCCGAATAGGGGCGATGAACTAACATGCTCAAAAGAGCTAATACGGCGGGCTGAGGTAGGCAGTCGGCGAATAGGGGTGAAAGACTAACATGTGCTCGCTAGGCTAATACATCTGAGTTATTTCGGGCAGGAGTAGTGCTGTGTCCGCGGTGTCTGGGGCCGCGGACGTAGGCTTTATTCGGCGGGCTGAGCTGGCAGTCGGCCGAATGGGGGTGAAAAGACTAACATGTGCTCAAAGAGCTAATACGGCGGGCTGAGCCCAGCAGTCCCAGCCGAATAGGGGCGAAAGACTAACATGTGCTCAAAGGCTAATACGGCGGGCTGAAACCAAGCAGTCCAAAGCAAGCCGAAGAGCTTCAAAGCTAACGAAAGGGAGAGGCTCTGCGCCGAGGCGTGCGCGAAAGCGGTCGCCGACGATGCACCGGACAGGCCGACTCTGTGGAGACGCCGCGCGAGGTTTTGACGATGGGGTGCTTTTTCTTCGGAAGTTTCGAGGACAGGGCGCTCTCGCTCATGGTTCGCACTTCTGCCCGGACGATTTCGGCTGGCACCGTCCCAGATCCGACGACGGGAGCAGGGGGGACCCGCTAGGCAGTGCTTTACTCAAAGTTTCGAGGACGGCTCTTCCTCCAAGGTTCGCACTTCTGCCCGGACGATTTCGGCTGGCACCGTCCCAGATCCGACGACGGGAGCAGGGGACCGCAGGCGACCTCGTGCGCGTCGAGACCTAACGGTCTTCCGGCGCGTCGCACGTCGACAAAACTCTTTTCGCTCGCGGAACCTCAGGAGTCGGGCGTGTTCGGCCGGCAGCGTCCCGCGACCGCGGCCGCGCGCGCCGAGCGGAGCCGACCCGAGAAAGACTATGTCTAGAGCTAATACATCTGAGGAAACCGCGAAGGAATTTATTTCCGAGACGAATGTGGTGCAGGCCGTAACGTCCGCGGTTTGTGGGTGCCGCGTACGCAAAACTTCTAAAAACCCCCACTGGATAAAGGGAAGGCTCTGCGCCGAGGCGTGCGCGAAAGCGGTCGCCGACGATGCACCGGACGAGCCCGACTCTGTGAGACGCCGCGCGAGGTTTTGACGATGGGGTGCTTTCCTCGAAGTTTCGAGGACGGTGCTCTCGCTCATGGTTCGCACTTCTGCCCGGACGATTTCGGCTGGCACCGTCCCAGATCCGACGACGGAGCAAGGACCCGCTGAGCGGGTCGCTACTCAAAGTTTCGAGGACGGGGCTCTCCTCCAAGGTTCGCACTTCTGCCCGGACGATTTCGGCTGGCACCGTCCCAGATCCGACGACAGAACGGAGACCCTCTGAGCGACCCTCGTACGCGTCGAGACCTAACGGTCTTCGGCGCGTCACGCAATGGGCAAACTCTTTTCGCTCTCGCGAGACGCCAGGAGTCGGGCGTGTTCGGCCCGGCAGCGTCCGCGGCCCGCAACCGCGCGCGCCGAAGGCGGAGCCGACCGAGAAAGACTATGTCTGAAGCTAATACATCTGAGGAAACCGCCAGAGAATTTATTTCCGAGACAGATGTAGTGCGAGCCGTAACGTCACCCGGTTTTGTGGGTGCCGCGTACGCAAAACTTCTAAAAGCCCCACTGGATAAGGGCGGCTTGCGCCGAGGCGTACGCGAAAGCGGTCGCCGACATTCTGCCAGACGAGCCGACTCTGTGAGACGCCGCGCGGAGTTTTGACGATGGTGCTTTCCTCGAAGTTTCGAGGACGGTGCTCTCGCTCATGGTTCGCACTTCTGCCCGGACGATTTCGGCTGGCACCGTCCCAGATCCGACGACAGGGCGGGGGGACCCGCTGAGCGAGTGCTTTACTCAAAGTTTCGAGACGGGGCTCCTCAAGGTTCGCACTTCTGCCCGGACGATTTCGGCTGGCACCGTCCCAGATCGACGACGGGAGCAGGGGGGACCCTCTAGGCGACCCTCGCGCGTCGGAACCTAACGGTCTTCGGCGCGTCACGCAATGGGCAAACTCTTTTCGCTCGCGAGACGCAGAGTCCAGGCGTGTTCGGCTTCGGCAGCGTCCGCGGCCCGCGGCCACTTGCGCGCTCGAGAGCAGAGCCGACCCGCGAGAAAGAGACTATGTCTAGGCCTAATACATCTGAAACCGCGAAGGAATTTATTTCCGAGACAGATATGATATGACCATGGCGTCGCGGTTTGTGGGTGCCGCGTACGCAAAACTACAAAAAACCCCACTGGTAAGGGCGGCTTGCGCGCCGAGGCGTGCGCGAAAGCGGTCACCGACGATGCACCGGACGAGCCCGACTCAGCGGACGCCGCGCGCGGGTTTTGGCGATGGGGTGCTTTCCTCAGAAGTTTTCGAGGACGTGCTCTCGCTCGTAGTTCGCACTTCTGCCGGACGATTTCGGCTGGCACCGTCCCAGATCCGACGACGGGGCAGGGGACCCGCTGAGCGAGTGCTTTACTCAAAGTTTCGAGGACGGGGCTCTTCCTCAAGGTTCGCACTTCTGCCCGGACGATTTCGGCTGGCACCGTCCCAGATCCGACGACGGGAGCAGGGGGACCCTCTGAGCGACCCTCGTACGCGTCGAGACCTGACGGTCTTCGGCGCGTCACGCAATGGGCCAACTCTTTTCGCTCGCGAGACGCAGGAGTCGGGCGTGTTCGGCCGGCGGCGTCCCGCGACCGCGACGCGCTGCCGATGAGCGGAGCCGACCCGAAGAGAGCTAATACATATGAGGAATTTGTTTCGAGACAGACGTGGTGCATGGCCGTGCAGCGTCCGCGGTTTGTGGAGTTACCGCGTACGCCGAACTTCAAAATCCACTGCCAGGCGCGCAGAGGCGCGCCATATACGATGAAGAGAGCCGACCGAGAAGGGCTATGTCTGGAAGCTAATACATCTGAGAATTTATTTCCGAGACGAACGTGGTGGCCTAACGTCCACGGTTTTGTGGATGCCGCGTACGCCGAACCTAAAAAATCCCCACTGGGCGGCTTGCGCAGAGGCATGGAAAGACCGGCCGAAGAAAGACTATGTCTAGACTAAAGCCCGAAAGATGGTACTATATGATGGCCCAAGATGGTATATATAATTTTTTTTTTTTTGGCGGTCTCTCACGGGAGTCCCAGCCATTTGGTAGCCAAATGCCTCTTGCAAGCATATGATGTGGATTAACAATGCAAGCGTTGAACGGATTTCTGCGCCCGCGGTCAGGAAAAAGACGGTCGAAGGAGGACCACCTCCATCGATTCATGCCCAGTGCGACCCCTCGAGACCATGACGGACGTGAAAAAAAGATGGTACATATATTTTTCCGGGAGTCCCAGAAGTCCGCAGTTGAGGGTGGCCCGGACGTTAAACTTTATTTTACAAGCGGTCTCACGGGAGTCCCAGCCGATTTGTTAGCCAAATGCCTCTTGCAAGTATGAAGTGGATTAAACGCAAGCGTACGAATGGATTTCTGCGCCCGCAGTCCGCGCCCTCGAGACCGCAGCCGCAACGACAAATCGCGGTGGGGAGTTAAAGGTAACGCCGGACGGGATTTTTCCTTCTGACCTCTGTCCCGAGTCGTGGTTGCGCATTACGCATCCGTGTCCGCCACCGGTGCCGAGCCGCCTCGGAAATGGCGGCCCGCACGTCCTCAACGATCTCTAAACATCCCCTTGACCATCGAGGCCGGCCGGCTTCGCCCCGGGAGCCGGGCAGGGGTCGGCGGGAGACAGTCTCTGAATCGCTTCTAGCGAAACGCAAGGTACAACCTTGGGCGGTGGATCACTCGGCTCGTGGGTCGATGAAGAACGCAACAAATTGCGCGTCGACATGAACTGCAGGACACGCAGACATCGACGTTTTGAACGCATATTGCGGCCCGCGGATTTCTCCCGGGCTGCGCCTGTCTGAGGGTCGGTCGTTAGTACTGGAGCCTACAGCCGATGTTAGGTTAACCGGCCTTGCGAGCTTGTCGCTCGTCGCTTTCGCATTTCAAACGCAGGTCGGGCGAAGCGGAGGCGGGTCCTGGCAGTTTTCCTTAAATGCACGTCGTTTAAAACCCCGATCGCCCCGATGAGTTTTCCAGCTAAGCCAGCTCGCGGTCGGCCGAAGAGGTCGACAGGCCGAGGACCGCGCGGCGCTCCGACAGAGGTGGCGTGCGAGACCACCTGACGTGAGCGTGAAGGGCGCCCGAGCGGCATTGGGCCAGCCCGGCGGCCGGAAGAGATTCGGAGGAGCGCACCCTGTCGCGTCGAGCCCCGTTCGAGGGCTCCACGAAATGACGATTGTCTCCCGCGAGGAGAGGGCGTTCTGGCACGGCGACTTTGCGTGACGGGAACGGCGCCAAGCGAACGCAGCGATGCCTCCGACGCGACTATCGGCGACGGCGCGTAGGCGCGTCCGCCAGGCCGCGCAAGCGAAAGGTGCGCCGAGCTCGGCGGGCGCCGCGGCCACCGCCAGATACGCGGGTTCCTTCGCTCCGGGCGCCAGGAGGACGGGCGCGGACCCTCGCGGCCCGCGCCCGTTTTTACATATCGTTGCGACTCCAGCTCGAGGCGTGAGTACCTAAATTTAAGCATATTAATAAGGGAGGAAAGAAACTAACCAGGATTCCCTTAGTAGCGGCGAGTGAACAGGGAAGCCCAGCACCGAATCTCCCGGCCGATCGGTCGGCGAAATGTGGTGTTAGGGGCGGCCGTGCCCGGCGCGCTGGCTCGTTCAAGTCGCTTGAGGGCCACGGCGCAGAGGGTGCCAGGCCCGTAGTGGACGACGTGCGCGCCCGGGAGGCTCGTCTCCTCAGAGTCAGGTTGCTTGAGATCGCGGCCTAAGCAGGTGGTAAACTCCATCTAAGGCTAAATACAACCACGGACCGATAGCGAACAAGTGCCGTGAGGAAAGTTGAAAAAGAACTTTGAAGAGAGTTCAGAGTACGTGAAACGCCCAGGGAAACGGAAGGTAATCAGGCCAAATGGGCCGGAAACTCATCACCGCTCGCGTGCGCTCGAGCTACCCGACCGCTGCGCGGCCGCGAACTAGCTTCGCTATCTCGTCGGTCTCCGCAGAGCCCAGTCGGGCGAATCTGCTCTGGGCGAAACGGAACCCTCATGAGAGTCTGTTCGAGGCGGTGTGCGCTTTCGGCCTTCGCCATAGTGCGTCGCGATCCGTTGGTCGGCGGCCCAAGGCCCAGAGGTTATTATCGGCGCGGCGGCGCAGGGCTTCGCGGCTCTCCGTCTCGGCGCCCGAGTCCCCGGTGTGCGCCCGGCGGGCGGCTTTACAGCGCCCCGCCGGCGCTTTCCCCGGCCGCCGTGTAGCCCGCCCGTAGCGGGGCGGCGGTTGACGGTCATGAAATACGTGGAAGACGTCTCGACCGTCACCTACCACCCCGTCGCAAGGCGGGCGAGGGCGGCGGGCCTCGGACCACGGCCAATTCACGGCCCTTCACCAAGCGCGGAACGCGGTGGTTAGCTAGCGCGCTTGGGCGGCCCGAAGGGGTTTCGTCCTCGCGCGTATCCCATCGATACGTTCGCGCGGTGACAGGAGAGGGGCTTGAGTGAACCAACTTCGCCTCAGATCGCCAGCGGCGTAAAGTCTCCGGTCTACTTTCCGACCCGTCTTGAAACACGGACCAGGAGTCTAACATGTGCGCGAGTCAATGGGGCTTCTAAACCCAAAGGCGCAATGAAAGTGAAGCCAGGCGCGGCGCGGTTGACCATCGCGCCCCGTCCCGGCGAGGAGGAGATGGCACGGGGGCAAGCGCTCCGGCCCGCACTCCCCGGGGCGTCGTTCGCGGCGCACCGACGCACACGTTGGTGCCGAAGATGGTGAACTATGCCTGGCCAGGACGAAGCCAGGGGAAACCCTGGTGGAGAGTCGTAGCGATTCTGACGTGCAAATCGATCTCAGGCTGGGTATAGGGCCGAAAGACTGATCGAACCGTCGGTAGCTGGTTCCCTCGAGTTTCCCTCAGGATAGCGGCGCTCGGAGACTTGAAAGAAATGACAACCGAATCTCATTCGGTAAAGCGAATGATTAGAGGCCTTAGAGGTCGAAAACGGCCTTAACCTATTCTCAAACTTTAAATGGGTGAGAACGCCGGCATCCTCAAACTTAACCGCGGTGATGCCGGCGAAAGGATCGTGAGTGTCCGTGGGCCATTTTGATAACAGAACGCTGTGGGATGAACCAAACACGTAGAGTTAAGGCGCCTAAACCGACTTATGGGATACCATGAAGGGGCGTTGACACGCTTAAGACAGCTGGGCGGTGGCCATGGAAGTCAGGTCGCTAGGAGTGTGTAACAACTCACCAGCCGAAGCAACTAGCCCTGAAAATGGATGGCGCTAAAGCGTCGTGCCTATGCACCGCCGGCGCCAGGCTGGGGTGCCCGCACGTCCCGCGTCAGGGGGGCGCCGCGCCACTAACCCGGCGCGCGCGGCGGGAGCCTGTTAAGCCCGGTAGTAGGAGGTCGCGACGGTGAGCGCAGAAGGGTTGGGCGCGAGCCTGCCTGGAGCCGCCGTCGGCGCAGATCTTGGTAGTAGTAGCAAATGCTCTGTGAGACCCTGGAGGGCTGATGTGGAGAAGGGTTTCGTGAACAGCCGTTGCACACGAGTCAGTCGATCTAAGCCCTGGGGAAACCGGTGCAGATGCCGGCCTCTAAAATTAAAATTAAAAAGTTGGCCGCGCGTCGAGCGAAGAATCGGTCCCCATTCCGGAACCGGTCGCGGAACCGTTTCACGTCGAGGCCCCGCGCCGAAGGCGCAAGCTCGTCAGGAAGTAACCCAACATGACCCAGGAGAAGCCGTCCGGGAGATCTGGGAAGAGTTTTTCTTTTTCTGTTTTGAGCGTTCGGGTTCCTGGAATTACCTAAGCGCAGAGAGGGAATGGAGCGCGTAGAGCACCGCAGTTGCGGCGGTGTCAGACATGCCCTTCGGACCTTGAAAATCCGGGGACGGGCCACGTGGAGGTGTCGCGCCGGTTCGTACCCATATCCGCAGCAGGTCTCCAGGTGAAGAGCCTCCTAGTCGATGAACGAATGTAGGTAAGGGAAGTCGGCAGCTTGGATCCGTAACTTCCGGGATAAGGATTGGCTCTGAGGATCGGGGCGCGTCGGGCTTAGTCGAGATGCGGACGAGTGTTAACGAGCGGGAGCCTGGGCGAAACACGTCAGCAACGGCGTGATTGACCTCGGTCCTCGCCTTGGCCTCCCGCGGATCTTCCTTGCTGCGGGCGCGGCGCGCACGGCTCGCGCGTGTCGGTGTCTCGGGCAGCCGGCGCCGCGCGATCATTCGCGCGTCGCATCACCCTTCGGCCGCCGAATAACGATCAGCTCAGAACTGGCACGGACCAGGGAATCCGACTGTCTAATTAAACAAGCATCGCGACGGCCCGAAAGGGTGTTGACGCGATGTGATTTCCTGCCAGTGCTCTGAATGTCAAAGTGAAGAAATTCAAGCAAGCGCGGGTGAAGCAGCGGGAGTAACTATGACTCTCTTAAGGTAGCCAAATGCCTCGTCATCCAGTGGTGACGCGCGCATGAGATGGATTAACGAGATTCCTTCTGTCCTATCTGCTATCTATATGAAACCACTGCCAAGGGAACGGGCTTGGAAAATTAGCGGGGAAGAGACCCTGTTGGGCTTGACTCTAGTCTGGATCTGTAAGGAGACATGAGAGGTGTAGCATAAGTGGAGCGTTTCAGCGTCGCCTTTGAAATACCACTACTTTCATCGTTTCTTTACTTACTCGGTGAAGCTGGAGGCGTGCGGCGGCGGCTTTCGCCTCGCCGGCACGACGTTCTTGAACCAAACGTGCAATGAAAGGGTAGTGGTGTCCGCAGAGCGTGGCACCCACCGCCCTCTCGGCCGGCGTCGCTCGCGCGCGTGTCGGGGGCGCGCATGCATGCTCTTCACAGGGGCGCGTGCCGCTCTTTCCGGGCGCGCTCGCGCTCTGTCGGTGGGAGTCACCGGTGGTCCCGCCCAGGGCTCGCCTTGCAAACCCCTCGCGTGATCAGATCCGAGGACACATTCAGGCCGGGAGTTTGGCTGGGGCGGTACATCTGTCAGATAACGCAGGTGTCTAAGGCTAGCTCAGCGAGGACAGAAACCTCGCGTAGAGTAAGAGCAAAAGCTGGCTTGACCCGGGCGTTCAGTACGCGCACGGGCTGCAGCACAGTCTATCGATCCTTTTGGCTCCGAAGAGTTTTCGGCAAGAGGTGTCAAGAAAAGTTACCACAGGGATAACCCGAAGCATGGCGGCCAAGCGTTCATAGCGACGTCGGCTTTTGATCCTTCGATGTCGGCTCTTCCTATCATTGCGAAGCAGAATTCGCCAAGCGTTGGATTGTTCACCCACTAACAGGGAACGTGGGCTGGGTTTAGACCGTCATTAAGGACAGGTTAGTTTACTACTGATGACGAGTTGTTGCGACGGTAATCCTGCTCGGTACGAGAGGAACCGCAGGTTCGGACATTTAATTTCGCAGTCGGCCAGGCGGCCGGTGCTGCGAAACTACCGTCCGTTGGATTATGCCTGAACGCCTCTAAGGCAGAATCTGTTCTGGACCGTGAAGCGACAATGGCTCTCGAGTCCCAGGTCGAACAAGGCTCCAGTGCGCGAAACTTTGGCGTACCGACCCGGCGTCCGTCTCGTCCTCGGCACGGGCCACGGACCGCGGGTTCAGTTTCACGAACGCCGTTCGGCCGCGGAACAACGGAAGGCCCAGGCGAAGCTCAGAGTCTTTTGATACAGGCGATCCCGGGCCTCGATCGCTCGCGCGGCCCTGCCGCCGCCACCAGGTGCCGGGCCGGTATGCACGGTAGAGGCAGCTCATGCTGCGATCCGTTAAGCTCAAGCCTCTTGCTTGGAAATTCGTGCCGTTCGGGGACGCCCTTCAGGAGTCCCCGCGCACGCAATTATTTCGGCGCGTGCTCGACGGCCGGCCGATTTTTCGACAGAGTTATTCGCGTGTGCTCGACGGCGGGGGTTTCAGGCGCCCCGTCTAACTATCCGCACGCGCGAGCGCGGCCGCCAGAAAAAATTTAAAAGAAAAGGTAAAAAAGTATAGTTTCTGAAAAGTCTAGCACCGCTCCGGGGCCGGCGCACCGCGGCGAAAGCACCGGTTTCTCGTCAGATCACCGCAGTTAAAGCGCCGCCGGGCCCCCGCCGATGCCGGTCGGGTGACCGCCGGGAACCCGAGGTGGCGTTGGCGGTGTTCTATTCCTCAAGGGCCCCTCGCGGGATCGCTTTTATCAGTCGATTTCGACGTTCTCGCAGAGGGCCCCGCGGGCTCCGTTTGTCCTCGATTTCGCCGTTTCCGCAGAGGGCCGCAGTGTCTCCTTTTTATCACTCGCTCCGGGCCCGGACCCGCCGCCCCCTGGAGCCTTTTCCCGGCGTCGGCCCGTGTGAATTTTTGCTACTTTGCGGCCTAACTTCCAGGCGAATGCCGGTGAAGTCTATGCGTCCGCGCGTGGGCGAGCAGTCCACCCCTTCTTTCGAACCCAGGCGCCGCCCCCGCCAGGCCCTTTCCCCGGCGTGCAGGTTAGCTCCAAAGTCGCCCCCTCGGAGTGTCGGCCCACGTGCTCCGGTGCCGACTATGTGATTTTGCCGCACGGGAGGTCTAATAGCACCAGGCGAATGTCTCCGCGGTCGCCCCTCGTTTGAACAGTCCGCTCGCCTGGCTTTCGAACCCCAGGCCCGCCCTTGCTGGACCCTTTCCCCGGCGTTGAGGTTGCCCCAAAGTCGCCGCTTGGGAGGTGTCGGCCCGCGACCACGTGGCCGACGTTGTGATTTCCTTGCTGGCGTCTAATAACTTCCAGGCGAATGTCGATACAGGGCCGTCTTCTCTTGCCTACAGTCCGCTCGCCCGGCCTTCGCGTGCGGGGGGGCGCGGGCCCACCGCCCCCTTGGACCCTTTCCTCGGCGTTCAGGTCGCCCCGAAAAGGCTACTTAGGAGCGTCGGCCCGTGCTCGGGCCGACTCTGTGATTTTGCCACTTTGGTGGCGGAATAACGATCAGAATGCCGGTGGGAGTCGGTCTCTCGTTGCGAACAGTCCGCTCGCCTCTTTCCGAACCCAGGCCGCCGTCCCCCTTGGGCCCTTATCCCGGCGTTCAGGGCGGCCCCAAGGTCGCCACTTGGGAGGTGTCGGCCTTCGCCCACGTGGCCGACTCTGGGATTTTCGCCTCTTTGGCGTCTAATAACTTCCAGGCGAATGCCGGTGGGAGTCGGTCTCTCGTTTGCGAACAGTCCGCTCGCCCTCTTTCGACAGGCCGCCGTCCCCCTTGGGCCCACTTATCCCGGCGTTCAGGGCGGCTGAGGTCGCCACTTGGGAGGTGTCGGCCTTCGCCCACGTGGCCGACTCTGAGATTTTCGCCTCTTTGGCGTCTAATAACTTCCAGGCGAATGCCGGTGGGTGTTCTCTGTTTTACGAACAGTCCGCTCGCCCCTCTTTCAGGCAGTGCCGTCCCCCGCCAGGACCCTTATCCCGGCGTTCAGGGCGGCCCAAAGGTCGCCACTTGGGGAGGTGTCGGCCTTCGCCCACGTGGCCGACTCTGAGATTTTTCGCCTCTTTGGCGTCTAATAACTTCAGGCGAATGCCGGTGGGGAGTCGGTCTCGTTTGCCGAACAGTCCGCTCGCCCCTCTTTCGAGCCAGGCCGCCGTCCCCCTTGGGCCCTTATCCCGGCGTTGCGGGGCGGCCCACAAGGTCGCCACTTGGGAGGTGTCGGCCTTCGCCCACGTGGCCGACTCACCGGGAACCCTCGCCTCTTTGGCGTCTAATAACATCCAGGCGAATGCCGGTGAAGTCGTCCGCCGTTTGCGAACAGTCCGCTCGCCCGGCTTTCAGACCCAGACCCCCGCCGTCCCCCTTGGGCCCTTTTCTCGGCGTTCGGAGTTCGATATCTCGCTCCGCAGCCGGAGTTATTCGCTTATAAACAATGGGATAAAACAAATTCGCTAGCGCCAGAAACGAAGCGTCCGGACGTCGTCGACCCGCATGACCTTTTCGTCGCGAAGCAGTTTCCCAATCGGGCGGCAGCGGTCCGGTCGCCTCTACGCGCGGCAGCGGAAAACGGCTTATAAACAATTAATCTTGCAAAATTCATGGCGCGAAACGGAGCGTCAGACGCCGCGGCGCCGGAGACCTTTTCGGTAGGAACGGAGGCGTTCTATCTGATCGCCGGGTAGCGCAGGTTCTCGGGGTCCGGGTTCGACCCCTGCGTCGCCGACTTTCGTTTTCGCGGCGGGCGGTTTTCCGCGCGCGCGGCGTCAGACGCGCGACGACGCGGCGAGTCCGACGCCGCCGGCCGCACGTTCGCTGCGACGTTTCCTTCCCAGGCTATTCGCGTTCTTACATCGCGTAACCGGGCGCGGGTTGCCTAAGCAGCCCCTTGACGCGGTCCCCGCCGCCAATCCGCGCCTTTTCGTCGCCGATGTCTCGGAAACAGGCGCCTCCGGCAGTTCAGGCCCGCCAAGCTTTTCTCTTCGTCTCGGCGAGGTCTACCGCGTGGTGTTGACGCGGGATTTTGCGCGCGCGCGTTCGCGCTGGAGCGGAGAAAGCGATTTCTTCGCGCTTTCCCGCTTTTCGGACGCGACCGTTTTCAGCGAGCAGAGAAAATACCGCGGACGGCCCTCACTCGAGACGCGTCCGACGCCGCAAGCCGCGTTCCGATGCGATTTTTACTTCCAGGTTATCCGCGTTCTTGAATCACCGTCGGCGCGGGTTGCCTAACTCCCGATTCGCGGTCCCCGCCGCGTTCCGCGACGTTTCCCCTCCGATAGCTCGGAAACGGGCGCCTCCAGCGGTTCGAGGTCCATGAGCTTTTCTCTTCGTCTCGGCGAGCTTCTACCGCGTGGTGTTCACGCCAGATTTTCCGCGCGCGCGTTCGCGCGCTGCCGGGCGAAAACCGTTTTCGCGCTTTTCCGCGCTTTCGGACGCGACCGAATTTTTTCAGCGGAGCGGCAAAAATACCGCGGACGGCCCTCGCCGAGACGCGTCCGGCGCCGCAAGCCGCGTCCCGATGCGATTTTTACTTCCCGAGTTATCCGCGTTCTTAGATCACGAAACTCGGCGCGGGTTGCCTAACTCCCCGATTCGCGGTCCCCGCCGCGTTCCGCGACGTTTCCTCGATAACTCGGAAACGGGCGCCTGTAGCGACTCGGGGTCGGGGCTTTCTCTTCGTCTCGGCGAACTCTACCGCACGGTGTTGACGCCGGATTTTCCGCGCGCGTTCGGGCGCCAGGCAGGAAAAACCCGGTTTTTACGCGCTTTCCCGCTTTTTCCGGACGCGACGGAAATTTTTCAGCGAAACGAGAAAAATACCGCGGACGGCCCTCGCGAAGACGCGTCGGCGCCGCAAGCCGCGTCCCGATGCGATTTGCTTCCCGGGTTATCCGCGTTCTTAGATCACGAAACTCGGCGCGGGTTACCTAACACCCGTTTCGCGGTCCCCGCCGCGCTTCGCGACGTTTTCTCCCCGATATCTCGGAAACGGGCGACTCTGGCGACTCGGGGTCACGAGCTTTCTCTTCGTCTCGGCGAGCTCTACCGCGCGGTGTTGACGCCGGATTTTTCCGCGCGCCCGTTCGGGCTGAGATCGAAAACCCGTTTTTTCGCGCTTTCGCGCGCTTTCAGACGCGACGGAAACTTTGCGGCAGAGCAGAAAAATACCATGGACGCCCTCGCGGAGAGCGCGTCGACGCCACCAGACGCGTCTCGATATCTCTTCTCGTTCGTCCGCAAAAAATTCCCGACCAGGCCCTCCGGAAGCCGATTCGGCGCCGACCTCACGCCGCGCCGCGTGCTCGAGCAGGAACGCGGACGGTCGGAACCGATAGACGAGCTTCTCGTCTACGATATCGCCGGTACGGGGCCTGGGTTCGAAAACACCAGGTTATTAGCCTCAAAGTGCCCTACTTTTACGCTTTCTTTTTCGGATTTTTGTTTTCATGTGGCTTACGGGAGAGCGGCCTTGTGGTGTACGCGCTCTACATTGGATCTCGACGAGACTCGATCAGGCGGGCGCCGGAGACGAAACCGTTTTCTCACATTTTAACGTAGATCGCCCGAACTATGGGAAAAATGTTAAAAAATTCCGGGAAAATTGTTTGCGTGAATTGTTTAAACAATTTTCCTTGTTCCGAGCGAATCGAACGCCGATTTTTTCGAGTAGCCCGCGCGAAGGCGCTGATCCCGACGGCGCAAACCGCGCTTCGATCCGACGCCGGGCTCGGAGTTACGGCGTTTCGAAAAGTACGGTCCCCCCACCCCCAGCCAGCCCTCCCCCTCCGCGGTAAACCTTCGCGAGCGAACCGTTTTCGGGAGGCACGTGCATCGCGCGCGCGGGCTAAGGAAAAATGCCTAAAAAATCTACGGCGGTATTTATGTCATTTGTTTAAACAATTTTCTTTGTTTGCACCGCGCGAATCGAACGCCGATTGTTTTTTCGAGTAGGCCGCGATGAGGCGCGTCCGACAACGAACGCGCTTCGATCCGACGCCGGAGCTCCGAGACGGCGTTTGAAAAATTCCACTCCCCACCCCTGCCCGGTCACTTCCGCGGAAAACCTCGGCGAAACGAACCGTTTCGGGAGGCGGCATCTAGATCGCGGGAACGCGGGAAAAATGCCTAAAATCTACGGAAATTGTTTACGTTAATTGTTTTAAACAATTTCGCTAATTCGCGTGCGAACGACTTTGCGAAAATCGCACGCGACGCGCACGAACTGCAATCGTTGCGAATCCGAAACCGCAGGCGATCCGACGCCCGTTGCGAAGAATTAATTCGCAAGGCGCGATTCGGACTTGTACTTTTCCACAGCATGGCCGACGCCTCCGAAGCGGCGACTGGGGCCGCCCTGGACGCCGGGAAGGGCCCAGAAAGTGGCAGACGGGTTCGACAGCCAGCCGGAGCGGACTGCTGGCAAACGAGACCGACCCCCGCATCGGCATTCTCCTGGAAGTTATTCGACGACAAGGCGAAGTGCGGTGTTCACGTGGTCGCGGGCCGACACCGCTAGGTGCGACTTTGGGGCTCACCTGCACGCCGGGAAAGACCCTCCAGAGAGGCAAAGCGGGCCAGGAGTTCGACAGCCAACGAGGTCGACTGCTCGCCGAACGTCTGCCCACCCCGCGTCGGCATTCGCCTGGGATTATAAGTACCAAAATGGCGAAAAATTCACACGTGGTGCGACACCTCCAAAGTTGCCCCTTTCGAGCTAACCTGTACGCCGAGGTAAGGCCCAGAGAGGCGGCGGGCCTGGGTTCGACAGCCAGCAAGGTCGACTGCTCGCAAACGCGTAACCGACCCCCACCGGCATTCGCCTGGAAGTTATTAGACCGCAAAATGGCGAAAAATTCACACGTGGGCCGACACCTCGAAGTTGCCCCTTTCGGGCTAACCTGTACGCCGGTAGGCCCCAGAGCGGCAGACCTGGGTTCGACGGCCGGCAGGTCGACTGCTCGCACACGCGTAACCGACCCCCACCGGCATGCATTCGCCTGGAAGTTATTAGACCGCAAAGTGGCGAAAAAAATTCACGTGGGCCGACACCTCGAAAGTTGCCCTTTCGAAGGCTAACCTGTACGCCGAGGTAAGGCCCCAGCGGCGGGCCTGGGTTCGACAGCCGGCGAGGTCGACTGCTCACCGACGCGTAACCGACCCCCACCGGCATTCGCCTGGAAGTTATTAGACCGCAAAGTGGCGAAAAAATCGACGACACGTGGGCCGACACCTCCAAGTTGCCTTTCGAGCTAACACTACGCCGAGATAAGAGGGCCCCGGGGGCGGCGGGTCTGGGTTCGACAGTCCGCCGACCGGACTGCCGGCAAACGAGAGACCGGCCCCGCACCGGCATTCGCCTGGAAGTTATTCGACGCCGAAAAGGCGAAAATCGCGAAGGTCGGCCACGTGGATTTCGGTCGGTTTTATTTTTTTCGATCAGGCAGGCGCCGGAGACGAACCGTTTCTCACCTCTTAACGTAGATCGCCCGGGAACGCGGAAAAGGTTAAAAATTCCGGGAAAATCATTTACGTGAATTGTTTAAACAATTTTCCTTGTTACCGCGCAGATCGAACGCCGAGATTTTTTCCGAGTAGGTCGCGCGGAGACGCGTCCGACGGCACAAACCGACTCGGTGCGACTTTCGACCGCGGAGATATTCGCGTTTTTCGCCTTTCGCCACGTGGTTCGGTCGGTTTTATTTTTTCGATCAGGCGGGCGGCGGAAACGAACGTTTTCGGCGGCGGCATGTGGTCGCGCGAGGTGGAAAACGCCAAAAAAATCTACGGAAATTGTTTACGCGGACTTTGTTTAAACGAATTTCGCTAATTCGCCGACGGCGACTTGCGAAAATCGCGCACGACGCGCCCGAGCTACGTCGTTTGCGGAATCGAAACCGCGAGCGATGCGACGCCCGTTGCGGAGAATTAATTCGCAAAGGCGCGTTCGGACTTGTGCCACTACAACATGGCCGACTCCTCCGAGTGCGACTTTGGGGCTTCCCTGCGCGCCGGGAAAGACCCTCAGAAAAGCAGGCCTGGGTTCGACAGCCGGCGAGGTCGACTGCTCGCGGACGCAGGCGCGACCCACCGGCATTCGCCTGGTTATTCGACGCCAAGAGGCGAAAATCGCCAGTCGGCCACGTGGTCGCGGGCCGACACCTCCAAGATTGCGACCTCGGGGCCGCCTGGACGCCGGAAAAGGGTCCTAGGGGTGGCGGGCTTAGGTTCGAGCCAGCCAGGTCGACTGCTCGCACGCGCGAAACCGACCACCGGCATTCTCCTGGAAATTATAGACCGCAAAGTGGCGAAAAAATCGACAGGTGGGCCGACACCTCAAAAGTTGCCTCTTTCGAACTAACCTCTACGCCGAGATAAGGCCCCCAGGGAGGCGGGCCTGGGTTCGAGCCAGCTAGGTCGACTGCTCGCAGACGAGAAACCGACCCGCACCGGCATTCGCGCAAGTTATTCGACGCCGAAAAAGGCGAAAATCGCGAGGTCGGCCACGTGGTTCGGTCGGTTTTTATTTTTTCGCGTCCCAACGACGCGCCGGGCAACCGTGCGACGAACTCGAACCCCGACTCGAGACCACCCGCGCGTCGGCCTGAAGTGCCCGCAGGTTCCCGGAGGCCGGGGTTCCGGAGATCGGACGGGCACTCGCGGTTTCCGCGCGACGGGACGCGAAAAATCGAACGACGCGCCAGCCGACGCCGCGTCCGACGCCGCAAACCGCGTCTCGATATCTTCTCGTTCGTCCGCAAAAATTCCGACCGAGCCCTCCGGAAGCCGATTCGGCGCCGACCTCCACGCCGCGCCGCGCTCCGAGGAACGCGGACGGTCGGAATCGATAGACGAGCTTCTGTCACCTGGGATCGCCAGTACGAAGGGCCTGGGTTCGAAACGTCGAGTTATTAGCCCTCAAAGTGCCCTACTTTTACCCTTCCCTTTTTCCGACTCTGTTTCGTAGCTTGCCGAAAGGCGGCCCAGCGTGTACGCGCTCTGCGACGGATCTCGACGAGACTCGATCAGGCGGGCGCCGGAGACGAACCGTTTCTCACCTTTTTAACGTAGATCTTAGGAAGGCGCAGGAAAAATGTTAAAAAAATTCCCGGAAAATTGTTTACGTTAATTGTTTAAACAATTTTCCTTGTTCGAGCGAATCGAGCGCCGATTTTTTCCGAGTAGGCCGCGCGGAGACGCGTCCGACGGCGCAAACCGCGACTCGATCCGACGCCGGAGCTCCGAGATACGGCGTTTCGAAGAAATACGGTTCCCCACCCCCTGCCCGGCCACGCCCCCTCCGCAGAAACCTCCGCGGACCGCGTTTCGTTTTCGGGGAGCCATGTAGATCGCGCGAAATTGCCCAGGAAAATTGCCTAAAATCTACGGAAATTGTTTACGTTAATTGTTTAAACAATTTCTTTGTTTACCGCGCGAATCCGACGCCGATTTTTTCCGAGTAGGCCGCGCGGAGGCGTATCCGACAGCGCCAGTGCCCTTCGATCCGACGCCGGAGCTCCGAGGAAACGGCGTTTCAGAAAAGTTCGCTCCCCACCCCTGCCGGCCGCCCCCGTCGCGGAAAAACCTTCGCGGAGCAGACCGTTTTTTCGGGGGAGGCGTAGATCGCGCGGGGAACGCGGGAGAAAAATGCCAAAAATCTACGGAAATTGTTTACGGAATTTGTTTAAACAATTTCGCTAATTCGCGACGCGGCGACTTTGAAAAATCGCGCGCGACGCGCCAGATTACGTCGTTTTCGGAATCCGAAACCGCGTGGCGATCCGACGCCCCGTCGCGGAGAATTAATTCCGCAAAGGCGCCGTTCGGACTTGTATGCTTTTCACAACGCTGGCCGACGCCTCCCGGTCGCGACACAGGGCTCACCTGCTCGCCGGGGAAAAGGGCCCAGGGGCGGCGGGCCTGGGTTCGAGCCGACAAGGTCGACTGCTCGAAACGCGTAACCGACCCCCACCACGGCGTGTACCAGGTTATTAGACCGCAAAGTGGCCAAGAGAAATGCACGTGAGCCGACGCCGCAGGAGTGGCGACTTAGAACAACCTGAACGCCGAGTAAGGGTCAAGGGGAGCAGCGGGCCTGGGTTCGGAAGCCAGCTAGGTCGACTGCTCGCAAACGCGTAACCGACCCCGCACCGGCATTCGCCTGGAAGCTATTCGCCGCCATGAGGCGAAAAATCCCGCAGAGTCGGACACGTGGTCGAAGGCCGACGCCTCGAAAGTGGCGACCTCGGGGCCGCCCTGGACGCCGGGAGAAGGGTCCCAAGGGGAATTGGCAGGCCTGGATTCGAGCCGACAGGTCGACTGCCCGCAGACGCGAAACCGACCCCGCACCGGCATTCGCCTGGGAGTTATTAGACGCAAAGTGGCCAGAAAATGCACACGTGGGCCGACGCCGCAAAGTGGCGACTTTGAAACAACCCTGAACGCCGGGTAAGGGTCCAAGGGAAGAGCGGGCCTGGGTTCAGCCGGCCAGGTCGACTGCTCGCAAACGCGAAACCGACACCCCAACGGCATTCGCCTGGAAGCTATTCGACGCCAAGGGCGAAAATCACAAGGAAGTCGGCCACGTGGTCGCGGGCCGACACCTCCCAGTCGCGACTTTGGGCTAACCTGCTCGCCGGGAAAGGGCCCAGGGGGCGGGCCTGGGTTCGAGCCGACAAGGCCGACTGCTCGGAAACGCGTAACCGACCCCCACCGGCATTCGCCTGGGAGTTATTAGACCGCGAGTGGCCAGAAAATACGTGGGCCGACGCCGCAAAGTGGCGACACAGGAACAACCCTGAACGCCGGGTAAGGGTCCAGGGGGCGGCGGGCCTGGGTTCGAGGAGCCAGCTAGGTCGACTGCTCGCAGCGCGTAGCCGACCCCGCACCGGCATTCGCTGGAAGCTATTCGCCGCCATAGAGGCGAAAAATCCTGAAGAGTCGGACACGTGGTCGAAGGCCGACGCCTCGAAAGTGGCAGCCTCGGGAGCCGCCTGGACGCCGGGAAAAGAGGTCCAAGGGGTGGCGAACCTGGGTTCGAGAGCCGACAAGGTCGACTGCCCGCAGACGCGAAACCGACCCCGCACCGGCATTCGCCTGGAGTTATTAGACCGCAAAGTGGCCAGAAAGGTACACGCACGTGGGCCGACGCCGCAAAGTGGCGACTTTGGAAGGCAACCCTGAACGCCGAGTAAGGGTCAGGGAAAGGCGGGCCTGGGTTCCGAAAGCCGGCCAGGTCGACTGCTCGCAAACGCGAAACCGACACTAACGGCATTCGCCTGGAAGCTATTCGACGCCAAAGCGAAAATCACAAGAGTCGGCCGCGTGGTCGCGGGCCGACACCTCAGTCGCGACTTTGAGGCTAACCTGCTCGCCGGGAAGAGGCCAGGGGAGCGGCGGGCCTGGGTTCGAGCCGACAAGGCCGACTGCTCGGAAACGTAACCGACCCCCGCCGGCATTCGCCTGGAGTTATTAGACCGCAAAGTGGCCAAGAAATGCACGCACGTGGGCCGACGCCGCAAAGTGGCGACTTTGGGAGCAACCCTGAACGCCGGTAAGGGTCAAGGGGGCGGCGGGCCTGGGTTCGAGCCAGCTAGAGTCGACTGCTCACCGACGCGTAACCGACCCCGCACCGGCATTCGCCTGGAAGCTATTCGCCGCCATGAGGCGAAACGCAGAGTCGGACACGTGGTCGAAGGCCGACGCCTCGAAAATGGCGACCTCCGGGCCGCCCTGGACGCCAGGAAAAGGGTCAGGGGTGGCGGGCCGCAGGTTCGAGCCGACAAGGTCGACTGCCCGCAGACGCGACCGACCCGCACCGGCATTCGCCTGGGAGTTATTAGACCGCAGTGGCTGAAAAATGCACACGTGGGCCGACGCCACCAAGTGGCGACTTTGGGGAGCAACCCTGAACGCCGAGTAAGGGTCAAGGGGAAGGCGGGCCTGGGTTCAGCCGACCAGGTCGACTGCTCGCAAACGCGGAAACCGACACCCCAACGGCATTCGCCTGAAGCTATTCGAAAAAGAGGCGAAATCACAAGAGTCGGCCACGTGGTCGCGGGCCGACACCTCCCGAGTCGCGACTTTGGGGCTAACCTGCTCGCCGGGAAAGGGCCCAGGGGCGGCGGGCCTGGGTTCGAAGAACGGGGTGCGGACCTGCTCATAAACGCGCGCGGACGACCCCCACCGGCATTCGCTTGGAAGTTATTAGCAGCCCAAACAGGCAGAAATCGCAAAGTCGGCCCTGAGCACGTGGGCCGACGCGCCTCCCTAACGGCGACTTTGGGGCAACCTGGACGCCGGGAAAAAGAGTCAGGGGGACAGCGGGCCTGGAGTTCGAAAGAGGGGGCGAGCGGACTGTTCGCAAACGAGAGACCGACCCCCACCGGCATTCGCCTGGTTATTAGACCGCAAAGTGGCGAAAAGTTAACACGTGCGCCGACACCGCAAAGTGGCGACCTTGGGAGCCGACCTGCACGCCGAGAAAGGGTCCAAGGGGGACGAGCCTGGGTTCGAAAGCCGGCGAAGGTCGACTGCTCGCAGACGAGAAACCGACCCCGCACCGGTATTCGTCTGGAAGTTATTAGGCCGCAAGTAACAAAAAATTCACGTGGGCCGACGCCTTCAAAGTTGCCGACTTGGGCAACCCTGAACGCCGAAAAGGGCCCAAGGGGACGGCGGGCCTGGGTTCGAAAGCCGGGCGAGCGGACTGTTCGCAAACGGGCGGACGACCCCCACCGGCATTCGCCTGGATGTTATTAGACGCCAAAGGGCGAAATCTCCAGAGTCGGCCACGTGGGCGAAGGCCGACACCTCCCAAGTGGCGACCTTGGGGGCCGCCCTGAACGCCGGGATAAGGGCCCAGGGGACGGGCCTGGGTTCGAAAGAGGGCAGGCGGACTGTTCGCAAACGAGACCGACCCCCACCGGCATTCGCCTGGAAGTTATTAGACGCCAAAGAGGCGAAAATCTCAGAGTCGGCCACGTGGGCGAAGGCCGACACCTCCCAAGTGGCGACCTTGGGGCCGCCCTGAACGCCGGGATAAGGGCCCAAGGGGACGGCGGGCCTGGGTTCGAAAGAGGGCGAGCGGACTGTTCGCAAACGAGAGACCGACCCCCACCGGCATTCGCCTGGACGTTTTATTCCGCCACCAAAGTGGCAAAAATCTGAGTCGGCCCGAGGCACGTGGGCCGACGCCTCCCTAAGTAGCCTTTTCGGGGCGACCTGAACGCCGGAAAGGGTCAAGGGGCGGCGGGCGGCCTGGGTTCGAAGGCCGGGCAGCGAGCGGACTGTAGGCAAACGAAGACGGCCCGTATCGACATTCGCCTGGAAGTTATTAGACGCCGAAAGGGGCAGAAATCACAACGTCGGCCACGTGGTCGTAGGCCGACACCTCCCAAGCAGCGACTTTGGGGCAACCTCAACGCCGGGGAAAGGGTCAGGGGCGGCAGGCTGGGTTCGAAAGCCAGGCAGGCGGACTGTTCGCAAACGAGGGGCGACCTCGCGGAGACATTCGCCTGGGAAGTTATTAGACCTCCCGTGCGGCCAAAAATCACACATAATGGTCGGCACCGAGCACGTGGGCCGACACCTCCCCGAGCGACTTTGGAGCTAACCTGCACGCCGGGGAA
Organism: Teleogryllus oceanicus; assembly: GCA_964035755.1. NCBI lineage: Eukaryota > Metazoa > Arthropoda > Insecta > Orthoptera > Gryllidae > Teleogryllus > Teleogryllus oceanicus. The sequence goes on along the minus strand of CAXIVR010000013.1, from coordinate 15,262,300 downwards.
AGGGCCCAAGGGGGCAGCGGGCACTGGGTTCGAAAGAAGGGTGCGGACTGCTCGCTTCCACGCGCGGACGACCCCCACCGGCATAGCATTCGCCTGGAAGTTATTAGCCGCAAAGTAGCAAAAAAATTCACGTGGGCCGACGCCGGGAAAGGCTCAGGGGGCGGCGGATCCAGGTTCGAAAGCGAGTGATAAAGGAGCCCCTCGCGGGTCCCCTCTGCGGAAACGGCGAAATCAGTGACAAAAAGAGGCCCCGCAGCCCTCTGCGAGTGTCAAATCGACTGATAAAAAGACGCAGCCCGCCAGGAGACAAGAAGAAGAATGCCAACGCCACCCCGGGTTCCCGGGCGGTCACCAGCCCAGTACTGGCGGGGGCCGGCGGCGCAACGCGGTGATCGGCGAGACCGGTGCTTTCGCCGCGGTGTAGACGTTGGCCCCGGGAGCAGTGCTAGAGTTTTCTTGTGAAAACTATACTTTTACCTTTTTCTTTAGAATTTTTCCGGCGGCCGCGCTCGTGGATAGGTTAGATGAAGTGCGCCCCCGAAGCCTCCGCCGTCGAGCACCGCCGTGTAACTCTGTCGAAAAGAAATCGGCCGGCCGTCGAGCACGCGCCGAATAATTGAAAAAAAAAGCAGGGACCCCGAAGGCGTCCCGAACAGCACGAATCTCAAGCAAGGGCTTGAGCAACGGATCGCAGCGTGAGCTGCTCTACCGTGCATACTGCCTCGCCCGGTACCTAAGTCGTCTGGAAGATTCGAGTCCCGACTTCGTTGTCGCCAGGTAGGGCCGCGCGAGCGATCGGGCCAGGATCGCTCGTATCTCGGGCTTGAGCTTGCCCGGGCTCGTTGTTCCTCTGCGGCCGAACGGCGTTCGTGAGCTCGAACCGCGATTACGTGGCCGTGCCGAGGACGAGACGGACGCCGGGTCGAGGTACGCTAAAGTTTCGCGTAATTAGGCCTTGTTCGACTCGGGGACTCCTGAGAAATATTGTCCTTCGCGGTCAGAACAGATTCTGCCTTAGAGGCGTTCAGGCATAATCCAACGGACGGTAGCTTCGCAGCACCGGCCCCGCTCGGCCGCGACTGCGTGAACCAAATGTCGAACCTGCGGTTCCTCTCGTACTGAGCAGGATTACTGTCGCAACAACTCGTCATCAGTAGGGTAAACTAACCTGTCTCGACGGTCTAAGCCAGCTCACGTTCCTGTTAGTGGGTGAACAATCCAACGCTTGGCAATTCTGCTTCGCAATGATAGGAAGAGCCGACATCGAAGGATCAAAAAGCGACGTCGCTATGAACGCTTGGCACGCCACAAGCCAGTTATCCTGTGGTAACTTTTCTGACACCTCTTGCCGAAAACTCTTCGGGCCAAAGGATCGATAGACCGTGCTTTCGCAGCCCGTGCACGCGTACTGAACGCCAGGTCAAGTAGCTTTTTGCTCTTTACTCTACACGCGAGGTTTCTGTCCTCGCTGAGCTAACCTTAGGACACCTGCGTTATCTTTTGACAGATGTGCCGCCCCAGTCAAACTCCCGGCCTGAATGTGTCCTCCAGATCTGATCACGCGAGGGTTTGCAAGGCGGAGCCCCAGGCAGGACCACCGGTGACTCCCGCACCGACGCGACGCGCCAGAAGCAGCACGCCCCGTGAAAGAGCGGCGCATGCGCGCCCCGACACGCGCGAGCGACGCCGGCCGAAGGCGGTGGGTGCCACGCTCTGCAGGATCTACCTGCCCTTTTCATTGCATTGGTTCAGAACGTCGTGCCGGCGGGCGAAAGCCGCCGCCGCACGCCTCCAGCTTCACCGAGTAAGTAAAGAAACGATGAAAGTAGTGGTATTTCAAAGGCGACGCCGAAACGTCTCCCACTTGTGCTACACCTCCTTGTCCTTACAGATCCAGTTCAGTCGAAGCAACAGGGTCTTCTTTCCCCGCTAATTTTCCAAGCCCGTTTCGCGCCAGCAGTGGTTTCGCTAGATAGTAGATAGGGACAGAGGAATCTCGTTAATCCATTCATGCGCGTCACTAATTGGATGACAGAGCATTTAGCTACCTTAAAGAGAGTCATAGATTCTCCGCCGTTTACCCGCGCTTGCTTGAATTTCTTCACTTTGACATTCAGAGCGCTGGGCAGAAATCACATCGCGTCAGCACCCTTTCGGGCCGTCGCGTGCTGTTTTTAATTAGACAGTCGGATTCCCCGGGTCCGTGCCAGTTCTGAGCTGATCGTTATTCCCGGCGGCCGAAGGGTGATGCGACGCGCGAACCGACCGCGCCGGCCGCCGGAGACGACCGACACGCAGAGCCGTGCGCGCCGCGCCCGCAGCAAGATCCGCAGGAGGCGGGCGGACCGAGGTCAATGCGCCGTTGCCGACGTGTTTCGCCCAGGCCCTGCTCGTTAACGTAATCCGCATCTCGACCAAGCCGACGCGCCCCGATCCTCAGAGCCAATCCTTATCCCGAAGTTACGGATCCAAGTTGCCGACTTCCCTTACCACCATTCGTCTATCGACGAGGCTCTTCACCTTGGAGACCTGCTGCGGATATGGGTACGAACCGGCGCGGCACGCACGTGGCCCGTCCCCGGATTTTCAAGTCCGAAGGGCATGTCTGGACACCGCCGCAACTGCGGTGCTCTACGCGCTCCATTCCTCTCTCTGCGCTGAGCAATTCAGGGAACCCAGACATCGAGCAGAAAGCTCTTTAGACCTCCCGACGGCTTCTCCGGGTCATGTTGGGATTACCCCGACGAGCTTGCGCCAACTGGCGCGGGCCCGACGATGAAACAGTTCCGCGACCGGGTTCCGGAGATGGGGACCAGTTCCCGCTTTCGCCCGACGCGCGGCCAACTTTTAATTTTTAATTTTAGAGGCGGCATCATCTGGGTTTCCCTAGGGCTTAGGATCTGACTGACTCGTGTGCAGCGGCTGTTCACGAGCCCTTCTCCATCAGCCCTCCAGGGTCTCGCTAGATGTTGCTACTACTACAAGATCTGCGCCGACGGCGCTCCAGGCCAGGCTCGCGCCCAACCTTCTGCGCTCACCGTCGCGACCCTCCTACTCCGGGGCTTAACGGGGCTCCTGCCGCGCGCACTAGTTGGAAGCGGAAGCGCAGCGCCCCGACTTGGGACGTGCGGGCACCTAGCCTTGCCGCCGGCGACAAAGTATAGGCACGACGCTGGCGCCATCCATTTTCAGGGCTGAACTGCTTCGGCTGGTGAGTTGTTACACACTCCTTAGCGGATTCCGACTTCCATGGCCACCGCCCAGCTGTCTTAATAAACAACGCCCTTCATGGTATCCTGGCGTCGGTTTAGGCGCCTTAACTCTACGTTGGTTCATCCCACAACCAGTTCTGCTTACCAAAAATGGCCCACTGGACACTCTCGATCCTTTCGCCAGCATCACCGCGGTTAAGTTGAGGATGCCGGCGTTCTCACCCATTTAAAGTTTGAGAATAGGTTAAGGCCGTTTCGACCCTAAGGCCCTCTAATCATTCGCTTTACCGAATGAAATTCGGTTGTCATTTCTTCGATGCTCCGAGCGCCAGCTATCCTGAAACTTCGGAGAGACCAGCTACTAGATGGTTCAGTTAGTCTTCCGCCCTATATACCCAGCTCAGACGATCGGTTGCGTCCAGAATCGCTACGGACCTCCACAGGGTTTCCCCTGGCTTCGTCCTATTGAGCATGGTTCACCATCTTAATTTACCAACGTGTGCTCTAGGTGCGCCGCGAACGGCATACAGGAGTGCGGGCCGGGCCTTGCCCCCGTGCCATCCTCCCTCGCCGGGACAGGCGCAGAAGTAGTCCAACCGCGCCGCGCCCAGCTACTTTCATTGCGCGCCTTTGGGTTTAGCTCCCATTGACTCGCGCATGTTAGACTCCTTAGTCCGTGTTTCAAGACGGGTCCGGAAAGTAGACCGGACACGCCGCCGGCGGTTGATCCGGGCGGAGTTATTCACTCAAGCCCCCTCTGTCACCGCGCGAACGTATCGATGGGATACCTTGCGGACAAAAACCGGGCCGCCCAAGCGCGCTAGCTAACCACCGCGTTCCGCGCTTGCAGAAAGGAGCCAGGTGTACGTGGTCAGAGAGGCGCACCCCCTCGCCCGCCTTGCGACAGGGTAGGTGACGGTCGAGACGTCTTCACGTATTTCATGACCGTCGTAACTGCCGCCCCCGCTACCGGTGACACGGCGGCCGGGAAAGCATGGCGGGGCGCTGTAAACCGCCACCGCCGGGCTACCGAGGACTCGGCGCCGGACGGGCCGCGAAACCCCGCGCCGCCGCGCCGATAATAACCCGGGCCTTGGGCGCCGACCAACGGATCGCGACGCACCTGGCGAAGGAAAAGTGCACACCGCCCTCAGGCAGGCTGCTGAGGTTCCCGTTCCCCCCGCTCAGAGCAGGATTCGCCCGACCGGGCTCTGCGAGACCGACGAGATAGCGGCTCGATCTGCGGCCGCGCAGCTGTCGGGTAACTCCGAGCGTGCACGCGAGCGGTGATGAGTTTCACGGCCTAGTTTGCTCGATTACCTTCCGTTTCCCGCCGGGCGGTTTCACGTACTCTTGAACTCTCTTCAAAGTTCTTTTCAGCTTTCCCTCACGATACTTGTTCGCTATCGGTCTCGTGGTTGTATTTGCCTTAGATGGAGTTTACCACCTGCTTAGGGCTGCGATCTCAAGCAACCGACTCTGAGAGACAGGCCTCCCGGGCGCGCGTCGTCCACTACGGGCCTGGCACCCTCTGCGGGCCGTGGCCCCTTTCAAGAGGACTTGAGACGAGCCAGCGCGCGGGTAACAACCGCTCCCTAACACCACATTTCTCGCCGACCGATCGGCGGGAGATTCGGTGCTGGGCTTCCCTGTTCACTCGCCGCTGCTAAGGAATCCTGGTTGGTTTCTTCCTCCTTATTAATATGCTTAGAATTTGGGAGTGCTCACGCCCTGAGCTGGGTGTGTGATCATGAAAATCGGGCGCGGCCGCGGGTCCGCGCCGTCCTCTGCGCCCGAGCGCGAAGGAACCCGCGCATCTGGCGGCGGCTGCGGCGCGCGCCCACCGAGCTCGGCGCACTCGCTTGGGTGCGCGGCCAGCAGGCGCGCCTGCGCGCGCCGTCGCCGTCGTCGCGTCGGAGCGCATCGCTGCGCTCCGCTTGGCGCCCATTCCCGTCGCAAAGTCGCCGTGCCGAGCCTTTCCTCGCGGGAGACGGCTGTCGTCACTTGCGGAGCCCCCTCCGAACGGGGCTCGACGCGACAGGGTGCTCCTCCGAATCTCTTCCGGCCGCCGGGCTGCGGCCGTCTCGCCGCTCGGGCGCCTTCACGCTCACGTCAGGTGGTCTCCTTGCGCTCTCCGCACCCCTCTGTCGGAGCGCCGCGGTCCTCGGCCTGTCGACTCTTCGGCCGACCGCGAGCTGGCTTAGCCGGAAAAACTCATCGGGGGCGATCGGGGTTTAAACGCGACGCGTTGGAAAACCGCCAGGGACCGCCTCGCCCTTCGGCGCTCGCGTTTGAAATGCGAAAGCATTAGACGACAAGTTTCGGCAGGTGTAAGCCGGTTAACTAACATCGAAGCCGTGAGCTCCAGTACTAACAGCCGACCCTCAGACCAGGCGTAGCCCGGAACAATCCGCGGGCCGCAATATGCGTTCAAAACGTCATTTCGTTGTCCGCAGTTCACATGTCGACGCGCAATTTGCTGCGTTCTTCATCGACCCACGAGCCCGGTGATCCACCGCCCAAGGTTGTACCTTTGCGTTTCGCTAGAAGCGATTCAGAGACCGTCCCCCGCCGACCCCGCCCGCCCCGGGGCGAAGCCGGCCGGCCTCGATGGTCAAGGGGATGTTTAGAGATCGCCAGGACGTGGGCCGCCATTTCGGAAGCGGCCCGGCACCGGTGGCGGACGCACAATGCGTACGCGCAACCACGACTCGGGACAGAGGTCAGGAAGGAAAAATCACCGTCGGGCGTTGCCTTTAACTCCCCACCGCGGACAGGTCGTCGCGGCCGCGATCTCGAGGCGCGGACCGCGGGCGCAGAAATCATTCGTACGCTGCAGTTTTAATCCACTTCATACTTGCAAGAGGCATTTGGCTACCGAAATCGGCTGGGACTCCCGTGAGGGCCGCCGTAAAATAAAAGTTTATCCGAATTACCTAACCGCGGACTTTCCGGGACTCCCGGAAAAATGTACCATCTTTTTTACGTCCGCCGCGGTCTCGAGAGGTCGCACTGGGCGCGAATCGATGGAGGTGGTCCTCCTTCGACCGCTCCGGACCGCGGGCGCAGAAATCCGTTCAACGCTTGCATTGTTAATCCGTAACGCTTGCAGAGGCATTTGGCTACCAAAGTCGGCTGGGACTCCCGTGAGAGACCGCCGTAAAAAAAAATTATATATACCATCTTTCCGGGCTCATCATATATACCATCTTTCGGGCTTAGCTCCTGAACGCGATCTCTCTCTCAGGCCGGCTCCGCGCCTCTGCACCAAGCCGCCAGTGGGATTTTAAAGTTCGGCGTACGCAGCACCACAAACCACGGACGTTAGGCCATGCACCACATTCGTCTCGGAAATAAATTCCTCAAGATATATTAGCTCAGACATAGTCTTTCTCAGGTCGAGCTCCCCTCATCAGCGCGCCTCTGCGCACGCTAGCGATAAGTTTTTAGAAGTTCGGCGTACGCGGCACCCTGAAACCGCGGACGTTACATTGCACCACGTTCGTCTCGAAATAAATTCCTCATATGTATTAGCTCTCTTTCTCGGGTCGGCTCCGCTCATCGGCGCGCGCGGCCGCTAGCCTCGCCAGGACGCTGCCGGCCGAACACGCCGACTCCTGCGTCTCGCGAGCGAAAGAGTTTGCCCATTGCGTGACGCGCCGGGCCGTAAGGTCTCGACGCGTACGAGATCGCTCAGAGGTCCCCCTGCTCCGTCGTCGGATCTGGGACGGTGCCAGCCGAAATCGTCCGGGCGAAGTGCAGACCGGGAAGGCCCCGTCCTCGAAACTTTGAGTAAAGCACCCTCGCTCAGCGGGTCCCCTGCTCCGTCGTCGGATCTGGGACGGTGCCAGCCGAAATCGTCCGGGCAGGAAGTGCGAACCATGAGCGAGCACCGTCCTCGAAACTTCGAGGAAAGCACCCCATCGTCAAAACCTCATGCGGCGTCTCACAGAGTCAGGCTCGTCCAGTGCATCGTCGGCGACCGCTTTCGCGCGCACGCCTCGGCGCAAGCCGCCCTTTATCAGTGGGGTTTTAGAAGTTTTGCGTACGCGGCACCCACAAACCGCGGACGTTACGGCCTGCACCATTCGTCTCGAAATAAGTTACCTTCGCGGTTTCCTCGGATGCTTGATAGCTCTGAACATGGTCTTTCTCAGGTCGGCTCGCTCCTCGGCGCGCGCGGCCGCAGCCTGGACGCTGCCGACCGAACACGCCCGACTCCTGCCGTCTCGCGAGCGAAAGAGTTTGCCCGTAGTGACGCGCCGAGACCGTTGGGTCCTCGAAACGCGTACGAGGGTCGCTCAGAGGTCCCCTGCTCCGTCGTCGGATCTGGGACGGTGCCAGCCGAAAATCGTCCGGGCAAGTGCGAACCTTGAGGAAGAGCGTCCTCGAAACTTTGGGTAAAGCACCCTCGCTCAGCGGGTCCCCTGCTCCCGTCGTCGGATGGGACGGTGCCAGCCCGAAATCGTCCGGGCAGAAGGTGCGAACCATGGGCGAGGCACCGTCCTCGAAACTTCGAGGAAAGCACCCCATCGTCAAAACCTCGCGCGGCGTCTCACAGAGTCGGGCTCGTCCGGTGCATCGTCGGCGACCGCTTTCGCGCACGCCTCGGCGCAGAGCCTTCCCTTTATCCAGTGGGGTTTTTTAGAAGTTTTGCGTACGCGGCACCCACAAACCGCGGACGTTACGGCCTGCACCACATTCGTCTCGGAAATAAATTCCTTCGCGGTTTCCTCAGATGTATTAGCTCTAGACATAGTCTTTCTCGGGTCGGCTCCGCTCCTCGGCGCGCGCGGCCCACGCGGTGCCGGACGCTGCCGGCCGAACACGCCGACTCCTGCGTCTCGCGAGCGAAAGAGTTTGCCATTGCGTGACGCGCCGAAGACCGATGGTCTCGACGCGTGAGAAAGTCTTTCAGAGGTCCCCTGCTCCGTCGTCGGATCTGGGACGGTGCCAGCTGAAATCGTCCGGGCAGAAGTGCAGACAGCGAGGAAGAGCCCCGTCCTCGAAACTTTGGAGTAAAGCAGCACCCTCGCTCAGCGGGTCCCCCTGCTCCCGTCGTCGGATCTGGGATGATTGCCAGCCGAAATCGTCCAGGCAGAAGTGCGAACCGGGCGAGGCTGAATCTCGAAACTTCGAGAAAGCGCCCCATCGTCAGGAAACCTCGCGCGGCGTCTCACGAGTCAGGCTCGTCCAGTGCATCGTCGGCGACCGCTTTCGCGCACGCCTCGGCGCAGAGCCTTCCCTTTTCAAGTTGGCTTTTAGGCTCTTCGGCTTGTGAACTGCTTGGTTTTCAGCCCGCCGTATTAGCTCTTGCGAGGCACATGTTAGTCTTTCGCCCCTATTCGGCTGGGACTGCTTTGGCTCGCCCGCCGTATTAGCTCTTTGAGCACATGTTAGTCTTTCACCCCTATTCCTTTGGGACTGCCGGCTCTCAATATAGGAATAAAGTTTTACGTCCGCGGCCCCCCCAGACACCGCGGACGGGCCGGCTCCTCCGTCTCGGAAAATAAATTCCTCAGATGTATTAGCTCTGGCGAGCACATGTTAGTCTTTCACCCCTATTCGGCCGGGACTGCCTACCTCAGCCCCGCCGTATTAGCTTCTTTTGAGCACATGTTAGTCTATCGCCCTATTCGGCTGGGACTGGATGGGCTCAGCCGCGAATAAAAGTATGCGTCGCGGCTCTCCTTTAAGCTCTCCACCGCGGACGAAAGCGCTGAATCCATTCACTTTCCGCTCTTCGGTGCATCAAGTCCTCGGTATTCAAGAGGAGTAAGCAGCCCTCTGCGTTGTTTATGAGCTTTCTTGGCTCTCGGAGAGAAGTTCAAGACCTCTCAAAATCGGCTGGGACTCCCGGGTGAGCCAGCTCTTCGAAGTGGGTAAACCTCGGTTTCAGCTCGGACTGCCGTGCTCAGCCCGCCGAAAAATGGAGCTTTCTTAGCTCCGAGAGGGTGCGGTCGAATCCTCTCCAAAATCGGCTGGGACTCCCGCGTGGGAGCCGCCGAAACATGTATATTAGCTCTAGGCATTTCTTAGAGGGGTGCGTTAAGTCCTCTGCCTTCACTCGGCGCGCGCGGCTCGGCGGACTCTTTTTCACCAGGGCCTCCTCAGAGAAAATGCGCTCGAAGATCGGCCGTTCCGCCGACCGACTCCGGAAGTGTGCCGGGGCGTTGGTTTCACCTCGCGGGCACCCACCCGGCCGCCAGACGCGGCGCGAGCGTGTAGGAGCAAGCTTAGAGATGGAAGCCAGGTTTAGGACTATTACTCGTCCAGATCTTGCGGTGTGCGTCAGACGGCACCTGCCAGCGGGTCACAGCCCGAGCACCCACAGTTTCAGATGATGGTGTACCCGAACCTCACGCAAAGACGTCGCAACAAGCTACAGCCGAGTCCTTCGTCCGTCGACACAGCTTCCACCCAGATGCTCTATGAAAGAAGTAAGACGTTTAGCGGCCGGAACGCCCGGGCGGACTCAGTGCTCGAGAAAGAAAAAGCTTCTGCTTCGCCACTCGCGTTTCGCAGAAGAAATTCAGAAGGCGCGCTCCGGCGCGCTCTCGGGACTCCTCGAGGAGCCCGCCCGGGGCCCGGGCCGGGCTAGTACCATCTTTCGGAAACAGTAAAGTAGCGTTTTTTCGCTCTTCGTCGCTTCTCTCGGCGCGCGCGGCTCTCGGCGAGACTCTTTTCCTGAACCTCCTCGAAAAACGCTCGAGTCCGGCCCCGTTCCGCTGACCGACTCGGAGTGTGCCGGGGCGTTGGTTTCCTCGCCCTCGCGGGCGTACCCACCCGGCCGCCAGACGCGGCGCGAGCGTGTAGGAGCAAGCTTAGAGATGGAAGCCAGAGTTTAGGACTATTACTCGTCCCGAATCTTGCAGTGTGCCGTCCAGACGGCTGCCAGCGGTCAGCCAGCACCCACCAGTTTCGAATGATGGTGTACCGCAGACCTCACCAAGACGTCACCAACAAGCTACAGCCGAGTCCTTCGTCCGTCGACACAGCTTCCACCCAGATGCTCTGAAAGAAGAGAGTAAGACGTTTAGCGGCCGGGGTGCCGAGCGGACTCGGTGCTCCGAGAAGAAAAAAAGAGAATGCTTCGCCTCGCGCTTCGAAGTAGTAGTAATTCACATGCTTTTCGGATCTCTCCCCCAGCAAGAGACTTTCGGGAACGGTGGGGTGTGCGGCAGCCCGTCGGCGGCCGGTGAGCGCGCGAGGCGCGCGCCTCTCGCCGACCAGACCGACGGACGCGCCTGTACACCTCTCGGACGAGAGAACCCTTCAGACGGCGACGGCCCCGCGCGAAACCCCGCCTGTACACGAGCCGCGGCCGTCGCTTTCTCGACGATATACAGACGGAAACGAGAGCTCCGGCCGCCGAGGCGGGTTTCATCTCGTCGTAGCGAGCTCGCCTACCGCCGGGGAGCCTCCAGCGATGGAGACCGACACTCGCGACCGAGATTGCAAGCTCGACGCGAGTCTTAGGCGCGGCGCAGCGCTCCGATGTTTTGTTATCGACGCTCCGGCGAGGCGTTTCCGCCTCCGTCGTGCACGCTGACCCTCGGCTGGGGCTATTCCCCCGGTTGTTCATCGAGGCGCCGCGGCAGAACACACCTCCGCGCACGGCTGGCTGAGTCGCCGTTCGGCGCCGCCGGCGTGTATTTTCCCGGGCGGCGCCTTATTCCGGCCGTTCGGGCCTCCCCGCCATAAATCGCGACTTTGGGTCTTTCCTCCCACCCCCGCTCTACGCCCGCGGAAAAGAGCGTTGCGACGCCGCTTCTCACGGCAAGCGCCGGGACCGAGCGCTTCCCAGAACGACAGCGGCGCCGCGGCCGCCTCCGCTTCCCAAAGGGCCGCGCGTGCGCTAGCTCCGCCTGAAGTTCGCTCGCGGGGCAGTTGACTAGACCGCCCCGCTCGCCGCCGCGCTCGCCGGCGCCCGCCGCCAGTGCCGAGGCCCCGAAGCTCTCGCGCCTCTTTCGATTCGGCTTCATCGAGACAAACGCGATAGGCCAGTTCCGCCCCGCCGACTCGGAGAGTGTGCCGGGGCGTTGGTTCCATCTCGCGGTACCGCCCGGCCGCCAGACGCGGCGCGAGCGTGTAGGAGCAAGCTTAGAGATGGAAGCCAGGTTTAGGACTATTACTCGTCCCGAATCTTGCGGTGTGCCGTCGGGCGAAGCACCGCCAGCTGGGTCTGGCCAGCACCCACCAGTTTCAGATGATGGTGCCGAACCTCACCAGGCGTCGCAACAAGCTACAGCCGAGTCCCCGTCCCGTCGGCACAGCTTCACACCCCCAGATGCTCTGAAAGAGAAAGACGGTTTTGCGGAGGCGAAGTCCGCGCGCGCGCGCTGGCGAGAAGACGCCGAACGCCGAGCGCAGACCTCGAAAGCACTCGCGTTCGTGTTCGGAGTGTCGACCCGACGCAGGCGCGCGCGCGCCGGCGCTCAAGAGTAAGCGAAAGAAGTTCGAGCCCGGGGCCTCTCTCGGGGTTTTTGTTTCCAGGGCCTCCGCGGGCCCCGTCAGTGAACCCGTTAATGATCCTTCGAAGGTTCACCTACGGAAACCTTGTTACGACTTTTACTTCCTCTAAATATTCAAGTTCGGTCATCTTTCCGGCTCTACGGCCTGGGAAGGTCCGCGGGCTGGTCGAACCTCACTAAAATATTCAGTAGTAGCGACGGGCGGTGTGTACAAAGGGCAGGGACTTAATCAGCGGGAAGTAATGATTCCCGCTTACACTATTTCATTCCTCGTTGGTGGGAGAATTGCAGAAGCCCCAATCCCTAGCACGAAGGAGTTTCAACGGGTTACCCGGCCCTCTCGAGCAAGGAAAACGCGTTGATACCTTCAGTGTGGCGCGCGTGCTGCCGAACATCTAAGGGCATTACAGACCTGTTATTGCTTACTTCCCTCGCGGCTGGAAGCCGCCCTGTCCCTAAGAAGAGTGTTGGTCGCCGGCTGCAGGATGCCGGTTTCGGCCTAGTTAGTGAGTGGATCTCGTTCGTTATCGCGAATTAAGCAGACAAATCACTCCACGAACTAAGAACGGCCATGCACCACCACCCACCGAATCGAAAGAGCTCTCAATCTGTCAATCCTTCCGGTGTCACGGCCTGATGAGGTTCCCCGCGTTGAGTCAAATTAAGCCACAGGCTCCACGTCCTAGTGATGCCTTCCGTCATTCCTTTAAGTTTCAGCTTTGCAATATGCCCCGGAACCCAAAGACTTTGGTTTCCCGGAGGCTGCCCGCCGTGACATCTAAGACACACAGCGGATCGCTAGTTGGCATAGTTTATGGTTAGAACTAGGGCGGTATCTGATCGCCTTCGAACCTCTAACTTTCGTTCTTGATTAAAGAAAACATATACTTAGCAAACGCTTTCGCTCCAGTTCGTCTTGCGACGATCCAGAATTTCCACCTCCCTAACGTCGCCAATACGGATGCCCCAGCAATCCCATTAATCATTACCTCGACTTCCGAAAACCAACAAAAAAATAGAACCAGGGTCCTATTCCATTATTCCATGCGAGAGTATTCGGGCAGACAAAGGCCTGCGTTAAGCATTTAATTGTTCAAAGTAAACGTGCCGGCCCGCTGACTTGCGCTCGGTCCGACACCGCGGCGAGGTGAGATCAGGGTCCGCCTTCCACGGGGCCATAACGCCCCCCCGAGAACCAGGCCCGGCTGCGATTGCTCACCGCCGGGCCGGCCCGAGCGCCTGCCGCGCGGTCGGCTCGCGCCACCGGCAGGACGCCCGCACGCATGCCAGTTGGACACCGACGAGCGGTGAACCGGCAGCGCAGGGCTGGAATCAAACTACGAGCTTTTAACCGCGGCAATTTTATTAATATACGCTGTAGAGCTGGAATTACCGCGGCTGCTGGCGCAGACTGGCCCTCTAATGGGTAATCGTTAGAGATTTAAAATGTTCTCATTCCGATTACGGGGCCTCGGATGAGTCCCGTATCGTTGACCTCAAATCACTACCTCCCGTGCCGGGAGTGCGGGTAATTTACGCGCCTGCTGCCTTCATGGATGTGGTAGCCGTTTCTCCAGGCTCCTCTCGGAATCAGACCCTGATTCCCGTCACCCGATTTACAGCCATGGTAGGCGCAAAACCTACCATCGTCAGTTGATAAGGCAGACATTTGAAGGACACGTCGCCGGTGCGGAGACCGTGCGATCAGCCCAAGGTTATCCAGAGTCACCAAAACGGAACGATGGGCGGAGCCGGCCGATTGGCTTTGATCTAATAAAAGCGTCTTCCCTTTCGGGTGCGACTGAAATGCATGTATTAGCTCTAGAATTACCACAGTTATCAGAAATAAAATTTTAGTTCAAGGAACCATAATGATTTAATGAGCCATTCGCGGTTTCACTCTACAACAGTTTGTACTGAGGCATGCATGGCAATCTTTAAGACAAGCATATCACTACTGGCAGGATCAACCGAGGCCAGGCTCTCACTTACAAACCGCCGCCCGGCTTGGCGGCCCGTTCGGCTCGCGCGCTCTTTCTCTCCTCTCGCTCGCCCCGTGAGGTCCGTGCGCCATAAACGCTCGCGAGAATATTCGGGGGCTTTCGCGTTCATCGCCGGATGCCGAGCGTGCCCGGAAGGCGAAGAACGACGAAAAGGTCGCGCATGGGGTCGTGCATGTGCAGAGGAGCCGCGCGTAGCCTGTGACGGAAGCGGAATACAGGACCAGGCAAGGCCCACCGGCAAGCCGAAAACCGACGGCCGAAAGCGCCTACGCCGAGGAAGACGCGCCGACCGCCAGGCCCTGCCGCGCAGAGGCGGCTCGTTAAGTGGTATTTGCTAGCGGCTTCCTTCGCGTCCTGCGCCCCGAAGCGGGAACGCCGTCAAAAACGCTGAGGCCCGCTCGCCGCCCCTCAGGGGCCACCGCGCTTCCGTGGCCCCGAAGCCAGGAAGGCCGCAAGCGTGCTCCGGGGCATAGCGTATTCGGTCGCCACCGGACCCCTCTCAGGTTCCCGTACGAGCCAAGGATGCGGCTTCCCTTCGCGGTCTCCGCCCCGAAGCCAGGAACGCCGTCAAAAAATCGCTTCGGGGCCCTGCTCCCGGGTTGGGATCCACACTCGCCGGCCTCGGGCCCACCGCGCCCGGCTTCCCACGTCTATAGCCCCGAAGCCGGAAGGCCGCAAGCGTGCTCCGGGGCATAGCGTATACGGTCGCCACCGCAGGACCCTCTCGGAGTTTGTACGAGCCAAAAGGATGCTCCTTCGCGGTCTCCGCCCCGAAGCCAGGAAAAAGCCGTCAAAAATCGCTTCCCGGGGCCCGCATCGGGTGGGATCCACACTCCGCGCCTCAGCAGGCCCACCACGCTTCACGTGAATCGCCCCGGAAGCCGAGAACGCCGCAAGCATGCTCCGGGGCCCACGTCCCGCGTATTCGGTGTACAGCTCTGCTCAGGGCTCCCGGACACTGCGAAACACTCTTCCGGGGCTCTCCGCCCTGCTTCTCGAACGGCGTAACAGGTCTGTACCGAACGCCAGAATTTCAGCCTGTGGGCGTAGCTCAGGACCACCCTATCCCCTATAATGGGAGAAACCTCGGCCATAAATGAATTCCGGCCAAAAGCTCCTACTTCGCCCGGCCGACGGCGCCATCCGCGGATAAACGGTTCCGAAACGCCCGTAAGCGCCGCGGCTCTCTCGCGCATAACCGACCGCTCGGCTCGTTACCACCATCCACCACAGCTCTGCTCAGGGCTCCCGGACCATGCGAAATACTCTTCCGGGGCTCGCCCTGTTTTCTCGCCGCCCCTCGGGCCACCGCGGCTTCCCGTGAATTGCCCCGAAGCCAGGAACGCCGCAAGCATCGCCGGGGCCCCACGTCGCGTATTCGGTCGCCACCGCAGGACCTTTCGGGCTCCCCCGTACCAGCCAAAAGGATGTTTCGGGGCTCTCGCCCTGTTTTCTCGAAGCAGCGTAACGAGTCTGTACTGAACGCCGGGGAATTTCAGCCTGTGGGCACGGCTTCGGACCACCCATCCCTATAATGGGAGAAACCTCGGCCATAATTGAATTCGGGCCAAAAGCTCCTTTTCGCCCGGCCGACGGCGCCATGCGCGGATAAAGGGTACCGAAATGCCCGTAAGCGCCCGCGCGTCCTCCTCCGCCGCGCCGCCGACCGCTCGGCTCGTTACCACCAACCACCACAGCTCTGCTCAGGGCTCCCGGACCATGCTGAAATACTCTTCCGGGGCTCTCGCCTGTTTCTCGAGCAATAGTAACAGGTCTGTACTGAACGCCGGGAATTTCAGCCTGTGGGCATGGCTCAGGACCACCCCATCCCCTATAATGGGAGAAACCTCGCCGCCAATTTAATTCGGGCCAAAAGCTCCTTTTCCTTGACCGACGCCATACGCGGATAAAGGGTTCCGAAACGCCCGTAAGCGCCCGCGTCCTCCTCCGCGCGCCGCCGACCGCTCCGGCTCGTTACCACCAACCACCACAGCTCTGCTCGGGGCTCCCGGACCATGCGAAATACTCTTCCGGGGCTCTCGCCCCTGTTCTCCAGGCAATAACAGGTCTGTACTGAACGCCGGGAATTTACCAGCCTGTGGGCGTAGCTCAGGACCACCCCATCTATAATGGGAGAAACCTCGAGCCATAATTAATTCCGGGCCAAAAGCTCCTTTTCGCCCACGGCCGACGGCACGACCACGCGGATAAAGGGTTCCGAAACGCCCGTAAGCGCCACGTCCACCTCCGCGCCGCCGACCGCTCGGCTCGTTACCACCATCCACCACAGCTCTGCTCAGGGCTCCCGGACCATACGAAATACTCTTCCGGGGCTCTCGCCCTGTTTCTCGCCGCCTCAGGCCACCGCCCGGCTTCCACGTGAATTGCCCCGGAAGCCAGACACCGCAGAAGCATGCTCCGGGGCCCACGTCGCGTATTCGGTCGCCACCGCGGACCCTTTCGGGCTCGTACCAGCCAAAGGATGTTTCCGGGGCTCGCCTGTTTCTCAGGCAGCGTAACAGGTCTGTACTGAACGCCGGGGAATTTCAGCCTGTGGGCACGGCTCCGGACCACACCCATCCCCTATAATGGGAGAAACCTCAGCCATAATTGAATTCAGACCCAGCTCCTTTTCGCCCGACCGACGCACGCCATACGCGGATAAAGGGTTCCGAAATGCCCGTAGCGCCGCGCGTCCTCTCTCGCGCGCCGCCGACCGCTCGCTCGTTACCGCAACCACCACAGCTCTGCTCCAGGGCTCCCCGGACCATGCAAAATACTCTTCGGGGCTCGCCTGTTTCTCGAGCAGCGTAACGGGTCTGTGTACTGAACGCCAGGAATTTCAGCCTGTGGGCATGGCTCAGGACCACCCCATCTATAATGGGAAAACCTCGGCCATGGTGAATTCGGCCAAAGCTCCTCTTCGCCCAACCCGCCGACGCAGCACGCGGATAAAGGGGTTCGAAATGCCCGTAAGCACCCGCGTCTCCTCCTCCGCGCGCCGCCGACCGCTCGGCTCATTACCACCATCCACCACAACAGCTCTGCCGGCTCCCGGACCATGCGAAATACTCTTCCGGGGCTCTCGCCCTGTTTCTCAGGCAGCGTAACAGGTCTGTACTGAACGCCGGGAATTTCAGCCTGGGCATGGCTCAGACCACCATCCCCTATAATGGGAGAAACCCCGCCGCCAATTCCCAATTCCGGCCAAATCCTCTTCGCCCGGCCGACAGCGCACGCGGATAAAGGGTTCGAAACGCCCGTAAGCGCCCGCGTCCTCCTCCGCGCCGCCGACCGCTCGGCTCGTTACCACCAACCACCACAGCTCTGCTCAGGGCTCCCGGACTATGCAAGACACTCTTCCGGGGCTCGCCCTGTTTCTCAGGCAGCGTAACAGGTCTGTACTGAACGCCGGGAATTTCAGCCTGTGGGCATGGCTCGAGCCACACCCATCCCCTATAATGGGAGAAACCTCGGCCATAATTGAATTCGGCCAAAAGCTCCTCTTCGCCCGGCCGACGGCGCCATACGCGGATAAAGGGTTGAAAATGCCCATGCTTGCCCGCGTCCTCCTCCGCGCGCCGCCGACCGCTCGGCTCGTTACCACCATCCACCACAGCTCTGCTCAGGGCTCCCGGACCATGCAAAATGCTCTTCCGGGGCTCTCGCCACTGTTTCTCAGGCAGCGTAACAGGTCTGTACTGAACGCCGGGAATTTCAGCCTGTGGGCATGGCTCAGAGCCACCATCCCCTATAATGGGAAGAAACCCCGGCCATAATTGAATTCGGCAAAGCTCCTCTTCGCCCGGCCGACGGCGCCATACACTTGGACCAAAGGGTTCGAAACGCCCGTAAGCGCCCGCGTCCTCCTCCGCGCGCCGCCGACCGCTCGGCTCGTTACCACCAACCACCACCAGCTCTGCTCAGGGCTCCCGGACTATACGAAACACTCTTCGGGGCTCTCGCCCGCATTTCTCAGGCAGCGTAACAGGTCTGTACTGAACGCCGAGGAATTTCAGCCTGGGCATGGCTCCGGACCATACCCATCCCTATAATGGGAGAAACCCGTCATGGCCGCAACGACAAAAGCTCCTCTTCGCCCGGCCGACGGCGCCTTTCGCGGATAAACGGCTCCGAAGCGCCCGTAGAAGACATTCGAATGCTTTACGGGGCTCGGCGCTCCTTCTCGGCCGCCACGGGTCTCAGCTCAAGTCCGGGCGACGCGCATGCCTTTACGGGCCTCGGCGTTCTTCTCCGGGCACCGCAGCAGGTCTCGGCTCAAGTCCCGGGCGACGCATGCCTTTACAGGCCTCGGCACCTCGTTTCTCGAGCACCTGTGAGTCTCAGCTCAAGTCCCGGGCGACGCATGCCCTGCAGGGCCTCAGCCCTCGCTTCTCAGGCACCGCCACAGGCCCCAGCTCAAGTCCCGGGCGGTGCATGCCTTTACGGGGCTCGGCCCTCGCTTCTCAGGCACCATAGCTGGTCTCGGCGCTCAGGGTCCCGGGCGACGCATGCGCTACGGGCCTCGGCCCTCGCTTCTCGGCCACCACCACAGGTCCCAGCTCAAGTCCCGGGCGGTTGCCTTGCCTGCTTTTACGGGTCTCTGCCCTCGCTTCTCGGTCATTCCCACAGCTCTAACTCGGGCTCCCGCACTTGGCGGAGAGCGAGTTCAGGCTCTTCGCCCGTTTCTCGAGCACCGCCACGAGTCTCAGCTCACGTCGGGCGGTGCATGCCTTCACGGGGCTCGGCCCTCGCTTCTCAGGCACCATCACGGGTCTCATCTCAAGTCCCGGGCGATGCCTTTGCAGGATTTTCAGAATCGCCGGCGCCCACCTCGCCGGCGTTCGGACGCAAAGTCCGTGAAAACTTTCGAATGCCTTTCCGGGCCTCCGCCCTCGCTTCTCGGCCACCGCCACAGGTCTGCAGCTCGTCCCGGGCGGTGCAGTACGCTACGAGGCTCGGCCCTCGCTTCTCGGGCACCATCACAGGTCATCTCAAGTCCCGGGCGATGCCTTTGCGGGATTTTTCCAAGTCCGCCGGCGCCCACCTCGCCGGCGTTCGGACCTAAAGTCCGTGAAAACTTTTCGAATGCCTTTCCGGGCCTCCGCCCTCGCTTCTCGGCCACCGCCACAGGTCTCAGCTCACGTCGGAGCGGTGCATGCCTTTACGAGCTCGGCCCTCGCTTCTCGAGCACCATCACAGGTCTCATCTCAAGTCCCGGGCGATGCCTTTGCAGGATTTTCAAGTCCGCCGGCGCCCACCTCGCCGGCGTTCAGCAAAGTCCGTGAAAACTTTTCGAATGCCTTTCCGGGCCTCCGCCCTCGCTTCTCGGCCACCGCCACGGGTCTCAGCTCACGTCCAGGCGGTGCATGCCTTTACGGGGCTCGGCCCTCGCTTCTCAGGCACCATCACAGGTCTCATCTCAAGTCCCCGGGCGATGCCTTTGCCGGGATTTTCCAAGTCCGCCGGCGCCCACCTCGCGCCGGCGTTCGGATAAAGTCCGTGAAAACTTTTCAGATACCTTTCGGGCCTCCGCCCTCGCTTCTCGGCCACCGCCACGGAGTCTCAGCTCACGTCCCGGGCGGTGCATGCCTTTACAGGGCTCGGCCCTCGCTTCTCAGGCACCATCACAGGTCATCTCAAGTCCCGGGCGATGCCTTTGCAGGATTTTCCCAGTCCGCCGGCGCCCACCTCGCCGGCGTTCCGGTTTCTGAAGTCGCGTGAAAACTTTCGAATGCCTTTCCGGGCCTCCGCCCTCCCTTCTCGACCACCGCCACGGGTCTCAGCTCACGTCCCGGGCGGTGCATGCCTTTACAGGGCTCGGCCTCCTTCTCGGGCACCATCACAGGTCTCATCTCAAGTCCCGGGCGGTACCTTTGCAGGATTTTCAAGTCCGCCGGCGCCCACCTCGCCGGCGTTCGGTTCTAAAGTCCGTGAAACTTTTCGAATGCGCTTTCCGGGCCTCCGCCCTCGCTTCTCGGCCACCGCCACGGCTCTGTCTCGAGCTCCCGCACTTGGCGTTTCGGGGCTCTCCGCCCGTTTTCCAGGCACCGCCACAGGTCTCAAGTTTCCGTTCCTCGGAACGGAGCGCCAGACTTAGTCTCCGGCAGGGCCGCGCCTCAAGTCTGGCCCCTATAATGGGAGAAACCTCGGCCATATTTTAATTCGGTTAAAAGCTCCTCTTCGCCCGGCCGACGGCACCTTCCGCGGATAAACGGCTCGAAGCGCCCGTAAAACATTCGAATGCTTTTACGGGGCTCGGCGCTCGCTTCTCGGCCACCACCACGAACTCTGTCTCGAGCTCCCGCACTTGCGTTCAGGCTCTCCGCCCGTTTCCCGAGCACCGCCACAGGTCTCAGCTCACGTCCCGGGCGATGCTCGTTTCCTGCCAACTTTTCGTTCTGTACTTCTTTTGGGGCTCTCAGTCACACGAGCGGTAGGAGGTGGTCGGTCTCATACCGACCGGCGTCTGCCTCGCCGGCCTTCGGACTGCACAGTCCGTGAAAAATTTTCAGATACCTTTCCGGGGACGTCGAGGTTCCTCCCCGCCGGCGACGGGTCGCGCCTGCCGAAGACGTCTCGACGCCGCCCGCACACGACGCCGCTCGGGCGGAATTTTCCAATCCGCCCGCGGCGGATTTTTTCTAAGTCAGACCCGAAAAACGGTCTCGCCATCTTTTGATATGTTGTTCCCGAGCGGATGGGCCGGGAACACGAGTTCGGACCGTTTCAAGTTTCCACTCCTCCAGGCCAGGGCGCGCCGGACTTGGTTTCCGGCAGGGGCCGCGCTCAGAAACCACCTGGCCCCCTATAATGGGAGAGCCCCGGCCACTTGATTTATTTCAGGCGGGTTGCCTAACTCCCCCGGCGATCGAGGCCTCGCCGCCCGGGTGGCGTTTTTCGGGCCCCGTGAAGTGCGGGTCGGCGGAGTTTTTCTAAGTCCGAACCCGAAAACGGTCTCGCCATCTTTTGATATGTTGTTCCCCGAGCCGAGATAGGCCCGGGGCGGGTTCGGACTGCGTTTTTTTCCAAGTTTCCCTCCTCGGGCGGGGCGCGCCGGACTTGGTCTCCGGCAGAGCCCGCGCTCAGTTTTCCACCTGGCCCCTATAATGGGAGAAACCCCGGCCATGATTTATTTCGGGGCGGGTTGCCTAACTCCCCGGCGATCGAGGCCTCGCCGCCCGGGTGGCGTTTTCGGGCCGTGAAGTGCAGGTCGGCGGATTTTCCAAGTCGAACCGAAAAACCAGTCTCGCCATCACGATATGTTGTTCCCCGAGCCGAGATAGGCCCGGGGAACACGGGTTCGGACTGCGTTTTTTTTCCAAGTTTCCACTCCTCGGAGCGGGGCGCGCCGGACTTGGTCTCCGGCAGGGGCCGCGCTCAGAACCTCCTGGCCCCCTATAATGGGAGAAACCCCGGCCATGATGCATTTCGGGGCGGGTTGCCTAACTCCCGGCGATCGAGCCTCGCCGCCCGGGTAACGTTTTCAGGCCCGTGAAGTGCGGGTCGGCGGATTTTTAAGTCCGAACCCGGAAAACGGTCTCGCCATCTTTTGATATGTTGTTCCCGAGCCGCGAGATAGGCCCGGGAACCCAGTTCAGGTGCCTTTTTTCCGAACCGCACTTTAAATTCGCGTGTGCTCTTTTTTCCGAGCGCATGTTCTGTGCCCCTAACTTTCGGGGCTCTCAGTCACACGAGCTTCTTTGTAAGGGAGGTTGTCAGGCTCCTTACCGACCGGCGCCTGGCTCGCCGGCCTTTGTCCGCAGAGTCCGTAGAAAACTTTGAGTCCCGCAATTTTTCAAAGTCCTTCGCGTGTGCTCTTACTGACTCGGCCTTTCAAAGTGTTTCGCGTGCTCTTTCACTGCCTCGGCCCGACTTTTTCAAAGTCTTTCGCGTGTGCTCTTTCACTGCCTCGGCCGAACTTTTCAAAGTGTTTGGCGTGTGCTCTTTCACAGACTCAGCCCCTTTTTCAAGTCCTTCGCGTGTACTCTTTCACTGCCTCAGCCCAACTTTTTTCAAAGTCCTTCGCGTGTGCTCTTTCACTGCCTCGGCCCGACTTTTTCAAAGTCATTCGCGTGTGCTCTTTCACCGCCTCGGCCGAACTTTTCCAAAGTGTTTGGCGTGTGCTCTTTCTGAACTCGACCCAACTTTTTCAAAGTCCTTCGCGTGTGCTCTTTCCTGCCTCAGCCCGACTTTCAAAGTCATTCGCGTGTGCTCTTTCACCGCCTCGGCGAACTTTTCAAAGTGTTTAGCGTGTGCTCTTTCACAGACTCGGCCCAACTTTTTCAAAGTCCTTCGCATGTGCTCTTTCACTGCCTCAGCCCGACTTTTTCAAAGTCATTCACGCGTGTGCTCTTTCACCGCCTTGGCCGAACTTTTTCAGGAGAATGTTTCGCGTGTGCTCTTTCTGAACTCGGCCCGACTTTTTCAAGTCATTCGTGTGCTCTTTCCTGCCTCGGCCGAACTTTTCAAATGTTTCGCGGTAGTAACTCTTTTCCCTATTCGAGGCGCATGTGATTTCTGTGCCCCCTGCTTTGGAATTAGTGCACAGGCTTCTTGGTAGGAGGTGGTCAGGCTCCTTACCGACCGGCGCCTGGCTCGCCGGCCTGCAGTTGCAGAGTCCGTGAAATTTTTGGTCCGCGAAATTTTTCAAAGTCTTTCGCGTGTGCTCTTTCTATTCGAGGCGCATGTGTTCTGTGCCCCTAACTGGGGCTCTCAGTCACGCGCGCTTCTTGGTAAGAGAGGTGGTCAGGCTCATACCGGCCAACGCCTGGCTCGCCGGCCTTCGGTTCTGAAGTCCGTGGTATTTTCGGTCCGCAGAAATTTTCCTAAGTCCCGCCAGCGGCAGATTTTCAAGTCCGAACCCGGAAAATGGTCTCGCATCGCGATATGTTGTTCCCCGAGCCGAGATGGCCCGGGAACGCGGGTTCGGGCTGCGTTTTCCGTTTCCACTCCTCCGGGCCAGGTGCGCCGGACTTGGTCTCCGGCAGGGAGCCGCGCTCAGAACCACCTGGCCCCTATAATGGGAGAAACCCCGGCCGTGCATTCCGGGCGGGTTGCCTAAATCCCCGCGATCGAGGCCTCGCCGACCGGGTAGCGTTTTCAGCCCCGTAGGAAGTGCCGGTTCGCCTGTGTTGTCCAAGTTTCCGTTCCTCGGAACAGGAGCGCGCCAGACTTGGACTCCGGCAGGGAGCCGCGCTCTCAGAATGTTTTTCAGCCCCTATAAAGG
The DNA here is from genome assembly GCA_964035755.1 of Teleogryllus oceanicus. Lineage (NCBI taxonomy): Eukaryota > Metazoa > Arthropoda > Insecta > Orthoptera > Gryllidae > Teleogryllus > Teleogryllus oceanicus. Next base: position 15,239,382 of record CAXIVR010000013.1, on the reverse strand, counting down.
AGCTCGTCGTTTCTCGACCTCACGAGCTTCGTTCGCTTTCGCCGGGCGACGCCGCGTGGCCGACAACCCGTTTCCGAGGTCCGTAAATCGACTCCCGGTATTGACGGAAGTCGCGTTTTCGCCGCTGTCGTCCCGGACGGACTCGTACGTCAGGGCGTTGGTTGTTTAACGTTGTTTATCGATTGTTTAAACAAATTGCTCGAACACGGACTACGCTTTCAGGACTTTTCGGAAACAGTTTCGAGGTCCGCGACCCGGTTAGCCCCTTTTGCGAACGTGCCGCTTCGTTTCCGGTTGCATTGCTATATTTTTATGGTCATTAAAAAGCACCTCGGAGGAGAGGAAAAGCGGCGGAATCCGTTCGGCGCTATCTCTCGGTTCTCGAATCTGACTAATTGTTTATAAAAAATGCCGGTCGAGGCCCCGGTTTTCTGTTTCGGTCGTCCGCGAGCGCCGCTCACCGACGGCGTCGGCGCCGCGTCGATATCTCGCTCCCGCGGCCGAGTTATTCGCTTATGACAATGGATCGCCGATTCGCTGGCGCCGAAACGAAACGTCGGACGTCGTCGACCACGCGACCTTTTCGTCGCGGGCGCGTTTCCCCAAATCCGGGCGGCGGCGGTCTGGTGCCTCACGCGCCCCGGCGGCGGCAGAAGAGCAGCTTATAAACAATTAATCTTGCAAAATTCGTAGCGCCGAAGCGGAGCGTCAGACGCCGCAGCACCAGAGACCTTTTCCGGTAGGAACAGGCGTTCTATCGATCGCCGGGTGGCGCGGGGTTCTCAGGGTCAGGGTTCGACCCCGCCGTCGCCGACTTTTTCGTTTTCGCGGCGGGCGGTTTCCGCGCGCGCGGCGTCGGACGGCGCGACGACGGCGAGTCCGACGCCGCCAGCCGCGTTTCGCTGCAGCCGTTTCTTCCCAGGCTATTCGCGTTCTTACATCACGTAACCGGGCGCGGTTGCCCTAAGCGGCCCCTTGACGCGGTCCCCCCCGCCGCGAATCGCGCCTTTTTCGTCGCCGATATCTCGGAAACCGGGCGCCTCCGGCTGATTGAGGCCCCGTAGCTTTTCTCTTCGTCTCGGCAGGCTCTGCCGCGTGGTGTTCGCGGGTTTTCCCGCGCGCGCGTTCGCGCCGCAGACCGAAGAAAACCCGTTTTTTCGCGCTTTCCCTTTTTCGGACGCGACGGAAATTTTCAGCAGAACAGAAAATACCGCTGACGGCCTCGCCGAGACGCGTCAACGCACGACCGCGTCGATGCGATTTTGCTTCCCGAGTTATCCGCGTTCTTAGATCACGAAACTTCGGCGCGGGTTGCGCTCCCCCGATTCACGGTCCCCGCCGCGTTCACGACATTCCTCCGATGGCTCGAGCAGGCGCCTCCAGCGGTTCCGGGCCCGCCAGGCTTTTCTCTTCGTCTCGGCAGCTCTACCGCGTGCCGTTTCGCCGGATTTTCGCGCGTTCGCGCGCCGGGCGAAAACCCGTTTTCGCGCTTTTCCGCGCTTTCGGACGCGACCGAATTTTTCAGCGGGCGGCAAAATACCGCGGACGCTCAACCGAGACGCGTCCGACGCCGCAAGCCGCGTCGATGCGATTTTTACTTCCCGAGTTATCCGCGTTCTTAGATCTGAAACTTCGCGCGGGTGCCTAACTCCCGATTCGCCGCGTCCCCGCCGCGTTCCGCGGCCTTGTTCCTCTCCGATAACTCGGAAACGGGCGCCTGCTGGCGACTCAGGGGTCCAGGGCTTTTCTCTTCGTCTCAGCGAACTCACTGCCGCACGGTGTTGACGCGGATTTTCCGCGCGCGCGTTCAGGCGCCAGGCGGGGAAAAACCCGGTTTTTACCTTTCCCGCTTTTCGGACGCGACGGAAATTTTCAGCGAAACAGAAAAATGCCGCGGACGGCCCTCACTTGAAGACGCGTCCGCGCCGCAAGCGCGTCCCGATGCGATTTTTACTTCCCGAGTTATCCGCGTTCTTGAATCGAGAGAACTCGGCGCGGGTTGCTAACACCGTTTCGCGGTCCCCGCCGCGCTTCGCGACGTTTTCTCCCAGTATCTCGGAAACGGGCGACTCAGCGACTCGGGGTCCCTGAGCTTTCTCTTGCCTTCACGTCTCGGCGAGCTCTACCGCGCAGTGTTGACGCCGGATTTTCCGCGCGCCCGTTCCGGGCGTAAGGGGTCGAAAACCCCGTTTTCGCTTTCGCGCGCTTTTTCGGACGCGACGGAAACTTTGCAGCGGAGCGGGAAAAATACCGCGGGACGGCCCTCGCGGAGGCGCGTCCGACGCCGCAGACCGCGTCTCGATATCTCTTCTGTTCGTCCGCAAAAAATTCCCGACCGAGCCCTCCGGAAGCCGATTCGGCGCCGACCTCCACGCCGCGCCGCGACTCCGACAGGAACGCGGACGGTCGGAACCGATAACCGGAAGCTTCTCTCCCTGCAATGTCGCGCCGAGTACAGGGGCCTGGGTTCGAAAACGCGAGTTATTAGCCCTCAAAGTGCCTACTTTACGCTTTCTTTTTCGGACACTGTTTTCGTAGCTTACGGAGGCGGCCTTGTGGTGTACGCGCTCTGCGGGCGGATCTCGACGGGACTCGATCAGGCGGGCGCCGGAGACGAACCGTTTTCTCACATTTTAACGTAGATCGCCAGAGGAACGCGGAAAATGTTAAAATTCCCGGGAAAATTGTTTACGTGAATTGTTTAACAATTTTCCTTCTTTACCGAGCCGAATCGAACGCCGGTGCCGAGTAGCCCGCGCGAGGCCGCTCGATCAAACGGCGCAAACCGCGCTGATCCGACGCGGGCTCAGGTTACGGCCGTTTCGAAAAGTGCAGTCCCCACTGGCCAGCCGCCCCTCCGCGGTAAACCTTCGCGAAACGAACCGTTTTCGAGAGAGGCACGCCATCGCGCGCGGAGCGTAGAAAAATGCACCTAAAAAATCTACGGCAATTGTTTATGTTATTTGTTTAAACAATTTTTTCTTTGTTGCGCAGATCGAACGCCGATTGTTTTCTCAGTAGGCCGCGATGAGGCGCGTCCGACAGCGCGAACCGCGCTTCGATCCGGCGGAGCTCCGAGAGACGGCGTTTCGAAAAGTTCGCTCCCCCACCCCCTGCCCGGTCACGCCCCCTCCGCGGAAAACCTCGGCGGAAGCAGACCGTTTTTCGGGCGGCATTCTAGATCGCGCAGGAACGCAGAAAAATGCCTAAATCTGCAGAAATTGTTTACGTTAATTGTTTAAACAATTTCGCTAATTCGCAAACGCGGCGACTTTGCGAAAATCGCACGCGACGCGCACAGACGCGTCGTTGCGGAATCCGAAACCGCGAGGCGATCGACGCCCGTTGCGAAGAATTAATTCGCAAAGGCGCGATTCGGACTTATGCTTTCACAGCATGGCCGGCGCCTCCGAAGCTGGCGACTGGGCCGCCCTGGACGCCGGGGAAAGAGGCCCCAGGGTGGCGGGCGGGTTCGACAGCCAACCGGGCGGACTGCTGTAAAACGAGAGACCGACCGCATCGGCATTCTCCTGGAAGTTATTCGACGACAAAGAGGCGAAAATCGCAGTCGACCACGTGGTCATCGGGCGACACCTTCAAAGTTGCGACTTTGGGGCTCACCCCTGCACGCCGGGAAAGACCTCCAGAGGGCAAAGCGGAGCCCAGGGTTCGACAGCCAGCGAGGTCGACTGCTCGCAGACGCGACACCCACCCGCGTCGGCATTCGCCTGGAAGTTATAAGACCGCAAAATGGCGAAAAAATTCACACGTGGGCCGACACCTCGAAAGTTGCCCCTTTCGAGCTAACCTGTACGCCGAGGTAAGGCCCCCAGGGGGGGCGGCGGGCCTGGGTTCGAGCAGCCCGGCGAGGTCGACTGCTCGCAAAAACGCGTAACCGACCCCACCGGCATTCGCCTGGAAGTTATTGAACCGCAAAGTGGCGAAAATTCCGTAGATGACACCTCGAAAGTTGCCCCCTTCAGGTAACCTGTACGCCGAGGTAAGGCCCCCAGAGAGAACGGCAGGCCTGGAGTTCGACAGCCAGCTGGAGTCGACTGCTCGCAAACGCCGTAACCGACCCCCACCGGCATTCGCTGGATGTTATTAGACCGCAGAGTTGCGAAAAGAAAGAATTGACACGTGGGCCGGCTTGCCTCAATGTTGCCTCTTTCAGGCTAACCTGCACGCCGAGAATTACAGGCCCCAGTAGGTGGCGGGCCACCTGGGTTCGACAGCCAGCGAGGTCGGCTGCTCGCAAACGCATGTGACCCCACCGGCATTCGCCTGGAAGGTTTATTTTAGACCGCAAAGTGGCGAAAAATTCGCACGTGGACCGACACCTCGAAGTTGCCTTTCGGAAGGCCTTACTAGCTACGCCAGTGGAGGCCCCCAGGGGCGGCGGGCACAGGTTCACGACAACCGGCAGGTCGACTGCTCGCACGCGTAACCGACCCCCACCGGCATTCGCCGCAAGTTATTAGACCGCAAAATGGCGAAAAAATTCACACGTGGGCCGACACCTCGAGTTGCCTTTCAGGCTAACCGCAATACCGCCGAGGTAAGGCCCCAGAAGACGGCGGGCCTAGGTTCGACAGCCGGCGAGGTCGACTGCTCGCAAACGCGTAACCATTTACGCCGGCATTCGCCTGAAGTTATTAGACCGCAAAGTGGCGAAAAATCGACGACGTGGGCCGACACCTCCAAAGTTGCCCCTTTCAGGCTACTCTACGCCGAGATAAGGCCCCAGAGGCGGCGGGTCTGGGTTCGACAGTCCATAAACCGGACTGCCGGCAGGAGACCGGCCCCGCACCGGCATTCGCCTGGGATTATTCGACGCCGAAAAAGGCGAAAATCGCGGAGTCGGCCGCGTGGTTCCGGTCGGTTTTATTTTTTTCGATCAGGCAGGCGGCGGAGACGAACCGTTTTCTCACCTCTTAACGTAGATCGCCCGGGGAACGCGGGGAAAAGGTTAAAAAAATTCCGGGAAAATCGTTTACGTGAATTGTTTAAACAATTTTTCCTTGTTACCGCGCGAATCGAACGCCGATTTTTCCAGGTAGGTCGCGCGGGACGCGTCCGACGGCGCAAACCGCGACTCCAGTGCGACTTTCGACCGCGGAGATATTCGCGTTGTCGCCTTTCGCCACGTGGTTCGGTCGGTTTTTGTTTTTTTTTCGATCAGGCAGGCGGCGGAAACGAACCGTTTTCGGGCGGCGGCATGGAGGTCGCGCGGGGAACGCGGGAAAAACGCCAAAAAAAATCTACGGAAATTCTTTACGGACTTTGTTTAAACAATTTCCCTAATGAAAACGCGCTCGACTTTGCGAAAAATCGCGCACGACGCGAACGCGTCGTTTGCGGAATCGAAACCGCGAGGCGATGCGACGCCCCGTTGCGGAGGAATTAATTCGCAAAGGCGCGATTCCGGACTTGTACTTTTCCACAGCATGGCCGACTCCTCCCGGAGTCGCGACTTTGGAAGCACCCTGCGCGCCGGGAAAGACCCTCCAGAAGCGGGCCTGGGTTCGACAGCCGGCGGGATGGCTGCTCGCAGAACGCGAAGCGCGACCCCGCACCGGCGCCTGGACGTTATTCGACACCAAAGAGGGCGAAAATCGCAGTCGGCCACCACGTGGTCGCGGGCCGGCCCACCTCCGAAGTTGCGACCTCGGGCCGCCCTGGGCGCCAGGAAAAGGGTCCCTGGGGGTGGCGGGCTTTCAGGTTCGAGCCGGCCAAGTCGACTGCTCGCACGCGCAGAAACCGACCCCGCACCGGCGTTCTCCTGGAAATTCCGTGCAGACCGCAAAGTGGCGAAAAAATCGACAGGTGGGCCGGCACCTCCGAGGTGCTCTTTCGAGCTAACCTCTACCTGCACGCCGAGATAAGGCCCCAGAGGCAGCGGGCCTGGGTTCGAGCCAGCTGGGTCGACTGCTCGCAGACGAAACCGACCCCGCACCGGCATTCACTGAGTTATTCGACGCCGAAAAGAAGGCCCGAAAATCGCGAGGTCGGCCACGTGGTTCGGTCAGTTTTATTTTCGTCGCGCGGCGCGCCGGGCGGCCGCGACGAACTCGAGCCGGCTCAGGAGCCGCCCGCGCGTCGGCCTGAAGTGCCCGCGAGTTCCCGGGGCGGGGTTCGGAAATCGGACAGGGCACTCGCGGTTTCCCGCGCGCGACAGGTGCGCGAAAAATCGAACGACCGCGCCCTTCGACGCCGTCACGGCGCGCAAACCGCGTCTCGATATCTCTTCTCGTGCGTCGCAAAAATTCGACCGGAAACCCTCCGGGGAAACCGATTCGCGCCGACCTCCACGCCGCGCCGCCACTCCGGGGAACACGGACGGTCGGAATCGATAAGACGAGCTTCTCGTCTGCAGGATCGCCGAGTACGAAGGGCCTGGGTTCGAAAACGTCCGAGTTAGCCAGCCTCAAAGTACCCTACTTTTTACCCTTCCTTTTTTCCGACTCTGTTTCGTAGCTTACCGAGGCGGCCTTGTGAGAATGTACGCGCTCTACGACGGATCTCGGCGAGACTCGATCAGGCGGGCGCCAGGAGACGAACCGTTTTCTCACCTTTTGCGTAGATCGCCACGGGCGCGGAAAAATGTTAAAAAAATTCCCGGAAAATTGTTTACGTTAATTGTTTAAACAATTTCCTTGTTTACCGAGCGAATCAGACGCCGATTTTTCCAAAGTAGGCCGCGCGGAGACGTCCGACGCGCAAATGCGACTTAAGTCCGGCTGGGCTCCGGATACGGCGTTTCGAAATACGGTTCCCCACCCCTGCCCGGCACGCCCCTCCGCAAACCTCGCGGACTGCCGGTGTATTTCCGGGGAGCCATGTAGATCGCGCGGGAACGCGGGAAGGTACCTAAAAAATCTACGGAAATTGTTTACGTTAATTGTTTAAACAATTTTCTTTGTTTTACCGCGCCGAATCCGACTGCCGATTTTTTCGAGTAGGCCGCGCGGAGAGCATATCCGGCAACGCGAACCGCGCTTCGATCAAGCGGAGCTCCGAGAGAGCGGAACGAAAGTTCGCTCCCCACCCTGCAGCCACGCCCCGTCGCGGAAAAACCTTCGCGGAAACGACGTTTTCGGGGAGGCACACGTAGATCGCGCAGGAACGGGAAAAATGCCAAAATCTACGGAAATTGTTTGCGAATTTGTTTAAACAATTTCGCTAATTCGCGACGCGGCGACTTGCGAAAAATCGCACGCGACGCGCCAGGCTGCGTCGTTTCGGAATCGAAACCGCGTGGCGTCGGCGCCCCGTCGCGGGGAGGTCAATTCGCAAAGGCGCCGTTGGACATGCTTTTCCCCAACATAGCCGGCGCCTCTGGTCGCGACTTTGGGAACTGTATCACGCCAGGAAAGGGCCCAGGGGGCAGCGGGCCTGGGTTCGAGCCGACAAGACCGACTGCTCGGAGCATGGCCGACCCCACCGGCATTCGCCTGGGGTTATTAGACCGCAAAGTGGCGAAAAAACTGACACGTGGGCCGACACCTCCAAAATTGCCTTTCGGGGCTAACCTCACGCGAGATAAGGCCCCAGGGTTTGGCAGGCCTGGATTCGACAGTCCGCCGACCGGACTGCCCGGCAAACGAGACAGCCACCGGCGTTCGCCTGGAAGTTATTCGACGCCAAAGGGCAAAAATCCCACAGAGTCAGCCACGTGGTCGCCAGGCCGACACCTCGAAAGTTGCGACCTTGGGGCCGCTCTGGACGCCGAGAAAGGGCCCAAGGGGTGGCGGCCGCCGCGTTGCAGCGTGCAGGTGTCAATCCGCTAGTGCCTAGTTTATTAAGGAACCGCAAAGTGGCCAAGAAATGCACGTGGGCCGACGCCGCAAAGTAGCGACTTTGGGAGGCAACCTGAACGCCGAGGTAAGGGTCCAAGGGGGGGCGGCGGGCCTGGGTTCGAGAGCCAGCTAGGTCGACTGCTCGCAAACGCTAGCCATTGCACACGGCATTCGCCGCAAAATGCCGCGCCAGGCGAAAAATCACAGAAGTCGGTTTACGTGGTCGAAGGCCGACGCCTCGAAGTGGCGACCTCAGGGTGCGCCTGGACGCCGGGAAAAGGGTCCAAGGGGGGGTGGGGGCCTGGGTTCGAGAGCCGACAAGGTCGACTGCCCGCAGACGCGAAACCGACCCCGCGCCGGCATTCGCCTGGGAGTTATTAGACCGCAAAGTGGCCAGAAAATGCACACGTGGGCCGACGCCACCAAAGTGGCGACTTTGGGAGCAACCCTGAACGCCGAGGTAAGGGTCAAGGGAAAGGCGAGGCCTGGGTTCGAAAGCCAGCCAGGTCGACTGCTCGCAAACGCGAAACCGACACCCCAACGGCATTCGCCTGGAAGCTATTCGACGCCAAAGAGGCGAAAATCACAAGAGTCGGCCACGTGGTCGCGGGCCGACACCTCATGAGTCGCGACTTTGGGGCTAACCTGCTCGCCGGGAAAAGGGCCCGGGGGCGGCGGGCCTGGGTTCGAGCCGGGAGGTCGACTGCCCGCAAACGAAACCGACCCTCCACCGGCATTCGCCTGGGAGTTATTAGCAGCCCAAACAGGCAAAAATCGCAAAGTCGGCCCTGAGCACGTGGGCCGACGCCTCCCAAGCGGCGACTTTGGGGCAACCTGGACGCCGGGAAAAGAGTCAGGGGACGGCGGGCCTGGGTTCGAAGAGGGCGAGCGGACTGTTCGCAAACGAGACCGACCCCCACCGGCATTCGCCTGGACGTTATTAGACCGCAAAGTGGCGAAAAAGTTAACACGTGCGCCGACACCACCAAAGTGGCGACCTTGCAGGGCCGACCTGCACGCCGAGAAAGGGTCAAGGGGCGGCGGGCCTGGGTTCGAAAGAAGGGGTGCGGACTGCTCGCCCACGCGCGGACGACCCCCCACCGGCATTCGCCTGGAAGTTATTAGGCCGCAAAGTAGCAAAAAAATTCACCGTGGGCCGACGCCTTCAAAGTTGCCGACTTGGGCAGACCCTGAACGCCGAGAAAGGGCCCAGGGGACGGCGGGCCTGGGTTCGAAAGCCGGGCAGGCGGACTGTTCGCAAACGAGAGACCGACCCCACCGGCATTCGCCTGGACGTTATTCCGCCCCAAAGTGGCAAAATCCAGAGTCGGCCCGAAGCGTGGGCCGACGCCTCCAAATGGCCTTTTCGGGGCGACCTGAACGCCGAGGAAAGGGTCCAAGGGGGGGCGGCGGGCCTGGGTTCGAAAGCCGAGAAGATCGACTGCCCGCAGACGCGAAACCGACCCCGCACCGGCATTCGCCTGGGAGTTATTAGACCGCAAAGTGGCCAGAAGTGCAGCACGTGGGCCGACGCCGCAAAGTGGCGACTTTGGAGCAACCCTGAACGCCGAGGAAAGGGTCAAAGGGGGGGCAGCGGGCCTGGGTTCGAAGGCCGGGCGAGCGGACTGTAGGCAAACGAGAAGACGGCCCCGTATCGACATTCGCCTGGAAGTTATTAGACCCGGGAAAGGCAACCTCAACGCCGGGGAAAGGGTCCAAGGGGGGGCGGCGGGCCTGGGTTCGAAAGCCAGGCGAGCGGACTGTTCGCAAACGAGGGGGCGACCTCGCGGAGACATTCGCCTGGAAGTTATTAGACCTCCCGTGCGGCAAAAATCACATAGTCGGCACCGAGCACGTGGGCCGACACCTCCCCAGGGGCGACTGGAGCTAACCTGCACGCCGGGAAAGGGCCCAAGGGGGCGGGCCTGGGTTCGAAGAAGGGGTGGATACAGCCACGCGCGGACGACCCCACCGGCATTCGCCTGGAAGTTATTAGGCCGCAAAGTAGCAAATTCACACGTGGGCCGACGCCGGGAAAAGGCTCAGGGGCGGCAGGTCGGGTTCGAAGCGAGTGATAAAAAGGCCCTCGCGGGAATCCTCTGCCGGAAACGGCGAAATCGAGTGACAAAAAGGCCCCGCGGTCCCTCTGCGGAACGTCGAAATCGACTGATAAAAAGGGGCCCGCGAGCCAGCGGGAGGACAAGAAGAATGCCAACGCCGCAGGTTTGAGCGGTCACCCGACCCGGTACTGGCAGGGCCCGGCGGCAGCAACTGCGGTGATCTGGCGAGAACCGATTACTTTCGCCGCAGTGTGGGCGGTGGCCCGGAACAGTGCTAGAGGTTTTCTCTTGTAGAAAACTACTACTTTTTTACCTTTTATCTTTTAAATTTTTCCGGCGGCCGCGCTCATCATATGGATAGAGGATTAGATGGGGGAGTGCGCCCAGAGCCTCCGCAAATCGACGCACGCCGATAACTCTGTCGAAAAAATCGGCCGGCCGTCAGGCACGCGCAAAATAATTCAAGAAAAAAAAGCGGGGACCCCGAAGAGTCGTCCCCGAACGGCACGAATCTCCAAGCCAAAGAGGCTTGAGCTTAACGGATGCGGCATTGAGCTGCTCTACCGTGCATACTGCCTCGCCCGGTACCTAAGTCGTCTACGGAAGATTCGAGTCCCGACTTCGTTGTCTTAGGTGAGGGCCGCGCGGTATCGGCCAGGATCGCTCGTATCAAAGACCAGGCTTTGCCGGGCTCGTTGTTCCTCTGCTGGCCGAACGGCGTTCGTGAAACCGAACCCGCGGTCCGTGGCCGTGCCGAGGACGAGACGGGCGCGCCGGGTCAGTACCGCTAAAGTTTCGCGTAATTGAGCCTTGTTCGACTCGGACTCCACAGAAATATTGTCGCTTCACGGTCAGAACAGATTCTGCCTTAGAGGCGTTCCGATAATCCAACGGACGGTAGCTTCCGCAGCACCGGCCGCTCGGCCGACTTTCGTAGACCGATGTCCGAACCTGCGGTTCCTCTCGTACTGAGCAGGATTACTGTCACGCTGCTCGTCATCAGTAGGGTAAACTAACCTGTCTCACGACGGTCTAAACCCAGCTCGTTCCTGTTAGTGGGTGAACAATCAACGCTTGGCGAATTCTGCTTCCTGCCAATGATAGGAAAGCCGACATCGAAGGATCAAAAAGCGACATTCGCTATGAACGCTTGGCCGCCACAAGCCAGTTATCCCTGTAGTGCTTTCTGACACCTCTTGCGAAAACTCTTCCAGGCCAAAAGGATCGATGGGTGATAGCTGCAGCCCGTGCGCGTACTGAACGCCAGGTCAAGCCAGCTTTATCTTTACTCTACGCCCAGGAGTTTCTGTCCTCGCTGAGCTAACCTTAGGACACCACGTTATCTTTTGACAGATGTACCGCCCCGATCAAACTCCCGGCCTGAATGTGTCCTCGGATCTGATCACGCGAGGAGTTTGCAGGCGGAGCCCAGGCGGGACCACCGGTGACTCCCGGCCGACGCCTGACGCGCCCAGGCGAAACGGCGCGCCCCGTGAAAGAGCGGCGCATGCGCGCCCCGACACGCGCGAGCGACGCCGGCCGAGGCGGTGGGTGCCACGCTCTGCGGGACACTACCCTTTTCATTGCGTTTGGTTCAAGAACGTCGTGCCGGCGAGCGAAAGCCGCCGCCGCACGCCTCCAGCTTCACCGAGTAAGTAAAAAACGATGAAGTAGTGGTATTTCAGAGGCGACGCCGAAACGTCTCCCGCCTGCTACACCTCGCCTTCCTTACAGATCCAGACTAAGTCCAAGCTCAACAAGTCTTCAACACCCCGCTAATTTTCCAAGCCCGTTCCACTTGGCAGTGGTTTCGCTAGATAGTAGATAGGGACAGAAGGAATCTCGTTAATCCATTCATGCGCGTCACTAATTGGATGACGAGGCATTTGGCTACCTTAAGAGAGTCATAGTTACTCCGCCGTTTTACCGCGCTTGCTTGAATTTCACTTCGCGACATTCCAGGCACTGGGCGAAAATGCATCGCGTCAAAGCACCGCTTTCGGGCCGTCGCGATGCTTTGTTTTAATTAGACGGTCGGATTCCACGGGTCCGTGCCAGTTCTAGGCTGATCGTTATTCCGGCGGCCGAAGGGTGATGCGACGCGCAGACCGACCCGCGCGCCGGCCGCGCCAGAGACGACCGACACGCGAGCCGTGCGCGCTCGCGCCCGCAGCAAGGAAGATCCGCGGGAGGCCAAGGCGAGGACCGAGTCAATACGCCGTTGCCGACGTGTTTCGCGAGCCCTGCTCGTTAACACTCGTCCGCATCTCGACCAAGCCCGACGCGCTGATCCTCAGAGCCAATCCTTGCATCGGTGCGGATCAAGTTGCCGACTTCCCGCTTACACCATTCGTCTATCGACTAGAGCTCTTCACGGCGGAGACCTGCTGCGCGGATATGGGTACGAACCGGCGCGACACTCCACGTGGCCGTCCCCGGATTTTCAAGGTCCGAAGGGCATGTCTGGTTTACCGCCGCAACTGCGGTGCTCTACGCGCTCATTCCTCTCTCTGCCTTCGGCAATTCCAGGAACCCGAACGCTCAAACAGAAGAAAACTCTTGAACACTCGACGGCTTCTCCGGGTCATGTTGGGATTACCCCCGACGAGCTTGCGCCTTTCGGCAGGCTGCGACGTAGAAACAGTTCCGCGACCAGGTTCGGAATGAGGACGGATTCCCTTTCGCCCGACGCGCAGTAACTTTTTTAATTTTAATTTTAGAGGCCGGCATCTGCATCAGGTTTCAGGGCTTAGGATCGACCCAGGCTCGTGTACAACGGCTGTTCCACGAAACCCTTCTCCACATCAGCCCTCCAGGAGTCTCGCTGCGATATTTGCTACTACTGCAAGATCTGCGCCGACGGCGCTCCGAAACGAGCTCGCGCCCAACCCTTCTGCGCTCACCGTCGCGACCCTCCTACTCACCGGGGCTTAACAGGCTCCTGCGCCGCGCGCTGGTTAGAGCGGAAAGCGCGGCGCCCCCCCACGGCTACGCAGGACGTGCGGGCACCCTAGCCTTACTTGCCGCCGGCGATAAAGTATAGGCACGACCTTTTAGCGCCATCCATTTCAGGGCTGAGTTGCTTCGGCGCTGGTGAGTTGTTACACACTCCTTAGCGGATTCCGACTATGGCCACCATGGCTGTCTTAAAGCAAACGTGCCCTTCATGGTATCCATAAGCGTCGGTTTAGGCGCCTGTAACTCGTTTGGTTCATCCCACAGCGCCAGTTCTGCTTACCAAGAGCGGCCCACTGGACACTCCACGGTCTTTCGCCGGCATCACCGCGGTTAAGTTCGAGGATGCCGGCGTTCTCCTGTTTAAAGTTTGAGAATGGTTAAGGCCGTTTCGACCCTAAAAGACCTCTAATCATTCGCTTTACCGAATGAATTCGGTTGTCATTTTCTTTCAAGTCTCCGAGCGCCAGCTATCCTGAGAAGCTTCGGAGAACCAGCTACCTAGATGGTTCGATTGGTCTTTCGCCCTATGCCCAGCTCAGACGATCGATTTGCATCAGAATCGCTACGGACCTCCACAGGGTTTCCCTGGCCTTCGTCCCCTGGCCAGGCATAGTTCACCATCTTTCAGGTACCAACGTGTGCGCTCTAGGTGCCGCGAACGACGCCCGGGAGTGCGGGCCGGGCGCTTGCCACGTGCCATCCTCCTCGCCGGGACGGGCGCGATGGTCAACCGCCGCGCCCGGCTTCGCATTGCGCCTTTGGGTTTAGAAGCTCCATTGACTCGCGCATGTTAGACTCCTTGGTCCGTGTTTCCAAGACGGGTCGGAAAGTAGACCGAGACTTACGCCGCCGGTTGATCCGGGCAGAGTTATTCCTCAAGCCCCCTCCTGTCACCGCGCGAACGTATCGATAGGATACGCGCGAGACGAAACCCCTTCCGGGCCGCCCAAGCGCGCTAGCTAACCACCGCGTTCGCGCTTGCGAAGGGCCGGGTGGCCGTGGTCGGAGGCCCGCCGCCCCCCTCGCCCGCCTTGCGACGGGGTAGGTGACGGTCGGACAATACCACGTATTCCTTGACCGTCATGACGCCGCCCCGCTACGGGGCGGGCTTACAGCGGCCGGAAAGCGCCGGCAGGGCTGTAAAGCCGCCCGCCGGGCTGCCACCGCGGGACTCAGCGCCGAGACGGAAAGCCGCGAAGCCCCGCGCCGCCATGATAGCGGGCGCCGGGCCGCCGACCAACGGATCTCGCGACGCACTATGGCGAGAAGGAAAAGTGCCACCGCCTCGGAACAGACTCGCGAGGTTCCGTTCCCCGCTCGAGCAGGGTCGCCCGACCGGGCTCTGCAGAAGGCAAACAGAATAGCGAAGCTAGTCTGCGGCCGCGCAGCCTGTCGGGTAACTCGAAGCGTGCACGCGAGCGGTGATAGGGATTTCCCCGGCCTAGTTTGCTCGATTACCTTCCGTTCCCTTGGGCGTTTCACGTACTCTTGAACTCTCTTCAAAGTTCTTTTCAACTTTCCCTCACGGTACTTGTTCGCTATCGGTCGTGGTTGTATTTAGCCTTAGATGGGTTACCTGCCACCTGCTTGGGGCTGCGATCTCAAACGGCAAACTCTGAAGACGAAGCCTCGGGCGCGCGTCGTCACTGCAGACGCAAGGCACCTCTGCGGGCCGTGGCGCTCAAGGACTTGGAACGAGCCAGCGCGCGCCAGGTAACGGCCGCTCCTAACACCACATTTCTCGCCGACCGATCGGCCGGGAGATTCAGTGCTGGGCTTCTCCTGTTCACTCGCCGCTACTAGGGAATCCTGGTTAGTTTCTTTTCTCCCTTATTAATATGCCGTTTAGGGTACTCACGCCTGACTGAGTCGTAAATGATATGTAAAAAAATCGGGGCGCGGCCGCGGGTCCGCGCCGTCCTCCTACGCCGAGCGCGGAACCCCGCGCATCTGGCAGCGGCTGCGGCGCGCGCCGCCGAGCTCGGCGCGCCTCGGCAGGTGCGCGGCCCATGAGCGCGCCTACGCGCGCCGTCGCCGATAGTCGCGTCCGGGCGCATCATGCGCTCCGCGCTTTCGTTCCCGTCACGCAAAGTCGCCGTGCCCAGAACGCCCCCTCCTCGCGGAACATTGCGCCAATCGTCACTTGCGGAGCCCTCGGGCGGGGCTCGACGCGACAGGGTGCGCTCCTCGAATCTCTTCCGGCCGCCGGGCTGGCCGTCGCCGCTCAGGCGCCATGCGCTCACGTCAGGTGGTCTCGCACGCTCTCACCTCTGTCGGGCGCCGCGATCCTCGGCCTGTCGACTCTTCGGCCGACCGCAGGCACAACCAGCCGGAAAAACTCATCAGGGCGATCGGGGTTTAAACGACGCATTTAAGGGAAAACCGCCGGGGACCCGCCTCCGCTTCGCCCGACTCGCGCGTTGGCTGCAAAGCGACGGAACGACAAGACTCGACAGGTGTAAGCCAGTTAACCCCAACATCGAGGCCATGGCTCCAGTACTAACGACCGACCCTCAGACAGGCGTAGCCCAGGGAGACAATCCGCGACCGCAATATGCATTCAAAACGTCGGTATTTCATGTCCTGCAGTTCATGTCGACGCGCAATTTGCTGCGTTCTTCATCGACCCACAGGCAGGTGATCCACCGCCCAGGTTGTACGCTGCGTTTCGCTGAAAGCGATTCAGAGACCGTCCCCATAGGCCCCGCCGCGCGGGAGCAAGCCAGCCAGCCTCGATGGTCAAGGGGATGTTGAGATCGCCAGGACGTGGGCCGCCATTCAGGCGGCCCGGCACCGGTGGCAGACACTTTAATGCTGTACGCGCAACCACGACTCAGGACAGAGGTCAGGAAGGAAAAAATCCGTCAGGCGTTGCCTTTAGCCCCACCGCGGACGGGTCATCGCCGCGGTCTCGAGGCGCGGACCGCAGGCGCAGAAATCCATTCAGCCGCTTGCAGTTTAATCACTTCATACTTGCAAAGAGGCATTTGGCTACCGAAATCGGCTGGGACTCCGTGAGAGACCGCCGTAAATAAAGTTTAACGTCGGGCCACCTAACCGCGGACTTTCCGGGACTCCCCGGAAAAAATATATGTACCATCTTTTTCACGTCGCCGCGGTCTCGGTCGCACTGGGCATGAATCGATAGGTGGTCCTCCTTCGACCGCGCTCCTCGGACCGCAGGCGCAGAAATCCGTTCAACGCTTGCATTGTTAATCCATCATGCTTGCAGAAGACATTTAGCTACCAAAGTCGGCTGGGACTCCCGTGAGGACCGCCGTAAAAAAAATTATATACCATCTTTCCGGGCTCATCATATATACCATCTTTGGGCACAGCTCTAGACATAGTCTCTCAGGCCGGCTCCGCGCCTCTGCGCAAGCCGCCCAGTGGGACCACAGAAGTTCGGCGTACGGCACCCCCTGGAAACCGCGGACGTTAGGCCATACACCACGTTCGTCTCGGGAAATAAATTCCTCAGATGCCGCTGGCTCTAGACATAGTCTTTCTCAGGTCAGCTCCCCTCATCGGCGCGCCTCTGCGCACCTGGCGGAGATGGGATTTTTAGAAGTTCGGCGTACGCGCTTACACAAACCGCGGACATTGCACGGCCATGCACCACGTTCGTCTCGGAAATAAATTCCTCATATGTATTGGCGCTCTTTCTCAGGTCAGCTCCGCTCATCGGCGCGCGCGCGGCCATGAGCCGCGGGACTGCCGGCCGTTACGCCCGACTCCTGCGTCTCGCGAGCGAAAGAGAGTTTGCCACATTGCGTGACGCGCCGAAGACCATCCAGGTCTCGACGCGTACGGGTCGCTCAGAGGGTCCCCTGCTCCGTCGTCGGATCTGGGACGGTGCCAGCCGAAATCGTCGGGCAAGTGCGAACCTTGAGAAGAGCCCCGTCCTCGAAACTTTGAGTAAAGCACCCTCGCTCAGCGGGTCCCCTGCTCCGTCGTGGGTCTGGGACGGTGCCAGCCGAAATCGTCGGGCAGAAGTGCGAACCATGGGCAGGCACCCGAATCCTCGAAACTTCGAGGAAGCACCCCATCGTCAAAACCTCGCGCGCGGCGTCTCACGAGTCGGGCTCGTCCGGTTATCGTCGACCGCTCGCGCACGCGCCTCGCGCAAGCCTGTATCCAGTGGGGTTTTAGGATTTTGCGTGCAGCACCCACAAACCGCGGACGTTACGGCCTGCACCGCATTCGTCTCGAAATAAATTCCTTCGCGGTTTCCTCAGATGTAATTAGCTCTAGACATAGTCTTTCTCAGGTCGGCTCCGCTCCTCGGCGCGCGCGCGGCCGCGGGCCGTGGGACGCTGCCGGCCGAACACGCCGACTCCGCCGTCTCGCGGGCGGGTTTGCCCATTGCGTGACGCGCCGAAGACCGTTAGGTCTCGACGCGCATACGGGTCGCTCAAGGGGTCCCCCTGCTCCGTCGTCGGATCTGGGACGGAGTGCCCGGCCGAAATCGTCCGGGCAGAAGTGCGAACTGCCGAGGAAGAGCCCCGTCCTCGAAACTTTGAGTAAAGCACCCTCGCTCAGCGGTCCCCTGCTCCGTCGTCGGATCTGGGGACAGTGCCAGCCGAAATCGTCCGGGCAGAAGTGCAGACCATGAGCGAGCACCAAATCCTCAAGCTTCGAGAGAAAGCACCCCATCGTCAAAACCTCGCGCGGCGTCTCGCAGAGTCAGGCTCGTCAGTGTTGCATCTCCGGCGGCCGCTTTCGCGCACGCCTCGGCGCAAGCCGCCATATCAGTGGGGTTTTAGAAGTTTTGCGTACTGGCACCTGACGCGGACGTTGCGGCCTGCACCACCGTCGCGAAATAAATTCCTTCGCGGTTTCCTCAGATGTATTAGCTCTGGACATAGTCTTTCTCAGGTCGCTCCGCTCCTCGGCGCGCGCGACCTGCCGGGCCATCAGGACGCTGCCGGCCGGGCTCACGCCCGGCTCCTGCGTCTCGCGAGCGAGGATTTGCCCATTTGCGTGACGCGCCGAAGACCGTTAGGTCTCGGCGCTGCGAGGAATCGCTCAGAGAGTCCCCCTGCTCAATCGTCGGATCATGGGACGGTGCCAGCCGAAATCGTCCGGGCAGAAGTGCGGGCCTTGGAAGAGCCCCGTCCTCCGAAACTTTGAGTAAGCACCTCGCTCAGCGGGTCCCCCTGCTCCCGTCGTCGGATCTGGGACGGTGCCAGCCGAAATCGTCCGGGCAGAGAGTACGAACCGCAGGCGAGAGCACCGTCCTCGAAACTTCGAGAAAGCACCCCCATCGTCAAAACCTCGCGCGGCGTCTCCACCAAGTCAGGCTCGTCCAGTGCATCGTCGGCGACCGCTTTCGCGCACGCCTCGGCGCAGAGCCTTCCGCATCGGTGGGATTTTTAGAAGTTTTGCGTACGCAGCACCTAAACCGCGGACGTTACGGCCTACACCATTCGTCTCGGAAATAAATTCCTTCGCAGTTTCCTCAGATGTATTAGCTCTGAACATAGTCTTTCTCAGGTCAGCTCCGCTCCTCGGCGCGCGCAGCCGCGAACTAGACGCTGCCGGCCGAACACGCCGACTCCTGCGTCTCGCGAGCGAAAGAGTTTGCCCATTGCGTGACGCGCCGAAGACCGTTAGGTCTCGACGCGTACGAGGAGTCGCTCAGAGGGTCCCCCCTGCTCCGTCGTCGGATCTGGGACGGTGCCAGCCGAAATCGTCCGGGCGGTGAACGCCGAGGAAGAGCCCCGTCCTCGAAACTTTGAGTAAAGCACACCCTCGCTCAGCGGTCCCCTGCTCCCGTCGTCGGATGCTGGGACGGTGCCAGCCGAAATCGTCCGGGCAGTGCGAACCATGAGCGAGCCCCGTCCTCAAACTTCGAAAGCACCCATCGTCAAAACCTCGCGCGGCGTCTGCAGAGTCGGGCTCGTCAGTGCATCGTCGGCGACCGCTTTTCGCGCACGCCTCGGCGCAGAGCCTTCCCTTTTTCAAGTTGGCTTTGAAGCTCTTCCGGCTTGCTTGGACTGCTTAGTTTCAGCCCGCCGTATTAGCTCTTTTGAGCACATGTGCGAATCTCGCCCCTATTCGGCTGGGACTGCTGGGCTCAGCCCCGCCGTATTAGCTCTTTTGAGCACATGTTGAGTCTTTCACCCCTATTCGGCCGGGTTCTTGGCTCTCAGCCCGCCGAGATAAAGTTCCGTCCGCGGCCCCCAGACACCGCGGACGGGCCATTACACCACTCCGTCTCGGAAATAAATTCCGCCAAGTGTATTAGCTCTGGCGAGCACATGTTAGTCTTTCACCCTATTCGGCCAGGACTGCCTACCTCAGCCCGCCGTAGTAAACCTCTTTTTAGGCACATGTTAGTCTATCGCCCCTGTTCGGCTGGGACTGGTTGGCTCAGCCGCGAATAAAGTATAACGTCCACGGCTCTCCTTTGGCTCTACCGCGGACGAGGCACTGAAATCCATTCACTTTCCGCTCTTCGGTGCATCAAGTCCTCGGTATTCAAAGGTAAGCAGCCCTCTGCGTTGTTTATGAGCTTTCTTGGCTCTCGGAAAGTTCAAGACCTCTCAAAATCTTCAGGACTCCGGAGTGGGGTAAGCTGCTTCGAGTGGGTAAAACCTCGGTTTCAGCTCGGACTGCCGTGCTCCAGCCCCCGCCGAAAAATGGAGCTTTCTTGGCTCCGAGAGGGTGCGTTAAGTCCTCTCAAAATCGGCTGGGACTCCGCGTGGGAGCCCGCCGAAATATTAGCTCGGCATTTCTTGGTGCGTTACCAAGTCCTCTGCCTTCACTCGGCGCGCGCGGCTCGCGCGAGACTCTTTTCGCAGGGCCTCCTCGAAAATGCGCTCGAGTCCGGCCCCGTTCCGCCCCGACCGACTCCGGAAGTGTGCCGGGGCGTTGGTTTCGCCCTCGCGGTACCACCCGGCCGCCAGACGCGGCGCGAGCGTGTAGGAGCAAGCTTAGAGATGGAAGCCAGAGTTGGACTATTACTCGTCCCGAATCTTGCGGTGTGCCGTCAGACGGCACCGCCAGCAGGTCACAGCCGGCACCCGCAGTTTCAGATGATGGTGTACCGAACCTCACCAAAGACGTCGCAACAAGCTACAGCCGAGTCCTTCGTCCGTCGACACAGCTTCCACCCCAGATGCTCTATGAAAGAAGAGTAAGACGTTTAGCGGCCGGAGACGCCCGAGCGGACTCGGTGCTCCGAGAAAGAAAAGCTTCTGCTTCGCCACCGCGTTTCGCGAAAAGAAATTCGAGCGCGCTCGGCATCGGGACTCCTCGAGAGCCCCGCCCGGGAGGTATTTCGCGGGGCCAGGCTATTACCATCTTTCGGAAACGGTAACGTGGCGTTTTCGCTCTTCGTCCCTTCGGCGCGCGCGGCTCTCGGCGAGACTCTTTTCCTGAGGCCTCCTCGAGAAAAAACGCTCGAGTCGGCCCCGTTCCGCCCGACCGACTCCGGAGAGTGTGCCGGGGCGTTGAACATCGCCACTCGCGAATACCCACCCGGCCGCCAGACGCGGCGCGAGCGTGTAGGAGCAAGCTTAGAGTGGAAGCCAGAGTTTAGGACTATTCTCGTCCCGAATCTTGCGGTGTGCCGTCAGACGGCACCGCCAGCGATCCTGGCCCGGCACCCACCAGTTTCAGATGATGGTGTACCGAACCTCGCAAAGACGTCGCAACAAGCTACAGCCGAGTCCTTCGTCCGTCGACACAGCTTCACCCCAGATGCTCTATGAAAGAAAGTAAGACGTTTAGCGGCCGGAACGCCCGAGCGGACTCAGTGCTCGAGAAAGAAAAAGAAATGCTTCGCCACTCGCTTCGAAGTAGTAGTAATTCCACATGCTTTTCGGGATCCTCTCCCCAGCAAGAGACTTTCGGGAACGGTGGGGTGTGCGGCGGCCCGTCGGCGGCCGGTGAGGCGCGCGCGCGAGCGCGGCCGCCAGACCGACGGACGCCGCCAGACACCTCTCGGACAGAGAACCCTTCAGGCGGCGACGGCCCCGCGCGAAACCCCGCCTGTACGAGCCGCGGCCGTCGCTTTCTCGACGATATATACGAACGGAAGCGAAGCTCCGGCCCGCCCGGGCCGGTTTCTCGTCGTAGCGGCTCGCGCCTACCGCCGGGGCGCCTCCGCTGATGGAACCGACACTCGCGACCGGGATTGCAGCTCGACGCGGAGTCTTAGGAAGCAGCGCAGCCCGCCTCCGTGTTTTGTTATCGACGCTCCGGCGAGGCGTTTCCGCCTCCCGTCGTGCACTGACCTCGGCTGAGGCTATTCCCCCGGTTGTTCATCGAGGCGCCGCGGCAGAGAGACACACCTCCGCGCACGGCTGGCTGGAGTCGCCGTTCGGCGCCGCCCGGCGTGTATTTTCCGGGCAGCGCCTTATTCCGGCCCGTTCCGACCGCCCACCGCCCGTCGCGAGCTTTGGGTCTTTTCCTCCCACCCCCGCTCTACGCGCGGAAAAAGGGCCGTTGCGACGCCGCCCTCACGGCAAGCGCCCGGGATACGGCGCTTCCCAGAACGACAGCGGCGCCACGCGGCCACCTCCGCTTCCCCCAAAAGGGCCGCGCGTGCCTCGCTCCCGCCTGAGTTCGCTCGCGGGACAGTTGACTAGACCGCCCGCTCGCCGCCGCGCGCTCTCGGCGCCCGCCGCCAGGTGCCGGGCCCCAGCTCTCGCGCCTCTTTCGATTCGGCTTCTCGGGAACAAACGATAGGCCGGTTCCGCCCCGACCGACTCCGGAGAGTGTGCCGGGGGCGTTGGTTTCGCCCTCGCGAATGCCGCCCGGCCGCCAGACGCAGCGCGAGCGTGTAAGGAACGAAGCAGAGATGGAAGCCAGAGTTTACGGACTATTACTCGTCCCGAATCTTGCGGTGTGCCGTGAACGGCGCTGCCAACTGAGTCTGGCGGCACCCGCAGTTTTCAGATGATGGTGTACCGAACCTCACCAAAGACGTCGCAACAAGCTACAGCCGAGTCCTTCGTCCGTCGGCAGCTTCCACCCAGATGCTCTGAAGAGAAAGACGGTTTTGCGAGCAGTCCGCGCGCGCAGCGAGGCGCGAACGCCGAGCGCAGACCTCGAAAGGCACTCGCGTTCGTGTTCGGGTATCGACCCGACATGAGCGCGCGCGCAACGCTCCAAAGTAAGAAAGCGAAAGAGTTCAGAGCCCAGGGCCTCTCTCGGGACACTGTTCCGGGGCCTCCCGCGGGCCCGTCAGTGAGCTTACGTTAATGATCCTTCCGAGTTCACCTACGAAACCTTGTTACGACTTTCACTTCCTCTAAATATTCAAGTTCGGTCATCTTTCGGCTCTACGGCCCCTGGGAAGGTCCGCGGTGAATCCGAAGACCTACTAAAATATTCAATCAGTGGCGACGGGCGAGGGTGTACAAAGGGCAGGGACTTAATCAGCGGGAAGTAATGATTCCCTACCAGGCATTCCTCGTTGGTGGGAAAAATTACCAAGCCCCAATCCCTAGCACGAAGGAGTTTCAACGGGTTACCCGGCCCTCTCGAGCAAGGAAAACACGCGTTGATACCTTCAGTGGCGCGCGTGCTGCCCAGAACATCTAAAGGGCACTTACAGACCTGTTATTGCCCCGCTTCCTGCGGCTGGAAGCCGCCTGTCCCCTCTAAGAAGAGTGTTGGTCGCCGGCTGCTGGGGATGCCGGTTTCGACTAGTTAGTAGGGTAGGATCTCGTTCGTTATCGCAATTAAGCAGACAAATCACTCCACGAACTAAGAACGGCCATGCACCACCACCCACCGAATCAAGAAAGAGCTCTCAATCTGTCAATCCTTCCGGTGTCCTGGCCTGATGAGGTTCCCCGCGTTGAGTCAAATTAAGCCGCAGGCTCCACGTCTGGTGGTGCCCTTCCGTCAATTCCTTTAAGTTTCAGCACGTAGCCGCTTCCCGGAACCCAAAGACTTTGGTTTCCCGGAGGCTGCCCGCCGTGACATCTGAACACACAGCGGATCCTTCAGTTGGCATAGTTTATGGTTAGAACTAGGGCGGTATCTGACCTTCGAACCTCTAACTTTCGTTCTTGATTAAAGAAAACATACTTGCGGCAAACGCTTTTAACTCCAGTTCGTCTTGCGACGATCAAAATTTCACCTCTAACGTCGCAATACGGATTTCCCCGGCAATCCCCACATTAATCATTACCTCGACTTCCGAAAACCAACAAATAGAACCGAGGTCTATTCCATTTATTCCATGCAAGAGTATTCGGGCGAGACCAAAGGCCTGCGTTAAGCGTTAATTTGTTCCAGTAAACGTGCCGGCCCGCGACACTCAGTTAAAACACGCGGCAGGTGAGATCAGGGTCCGCCTTCCACGGGGCCGCAACGCCCCCGAGAACCAGGCCCGGCTGCGGTGCTCACCGCGGAGCCCGGCCCGAGCGCCTGCCGCCGCGGTCGGCTCGCGCCCGCAGCAGGACGCCCCGCACGCATGCCAGTTGGACACCGACGAGCGGTGAACCGGCGGCGCAGGGCTGGAATGACCACGAGCTTTTTGCCGCAGCAATTTTGTATACGCTATTAGGCTGGAATTACCGCGGCTGCTGGCGCAGACGGCCCTCTAATGGGTAATCGTTAAGAGAGATTTAAAATGTTCTCATTCCGATTACGGGGCCTCAGATGGAGTCCCGTATCGTTATTTTCGTCACTACTCCCGTGCCGGGAGTGGGTAATTGCGCGCCTGCTGCCAGCGGATGTAGTGGCCGTTTCTCAGGCTCCCTCTCCGGAATCGAACCCTGATTCCCCGTCACCCGTTACAACCATGGTAGGCACCAAAACCGTCGTCAGTTGATAAGGCAGACATTTGAAGGACACGTCGCCGGTGCGGAGACCGTGCGATCAGCCCAAAGGTTATCCAAGTCGCAAAACGGAACGACCGGGCGAGCCAGCCGATTGGCTTTGATCCTAATAAAGCGGTCCTTTCCTTTCAGGTCACGACTGAAATGCATATTAGCTCTAGAATTACCACAGTTATCAGAAGTAAAAATTTTAGGTCAGGAACCATAACCGATTTAATGAGCCATTCGCGGTTTCACTCTACAACAGTTTGTACTGAGGCATGCATGGCGTCTTTGAACAAATATCACTACTGGCAGGATCAACCAGGGCCAGGCTCCCGCGCCCGCAAGCCGCCGCCCGAAAGCGGCGGCGTTCGAACCGCGCCCGCTCTTTCTCTCCTCTCGCTCTCGCCCCCGTGAGGTCAGTACCGCGCCCCGCCGACGCTCGCGAGGCGCCGAGGCTTTCGCGTTCATCGCCGGATGCGACGTGCCGGGAAGGCGAAGAACGACGAAAGGGTCGCGCCTTAGGGTCGATGCATGTGCGGAGGAGCCGCGCGTAGCCTGTGACGGAAGCCGGAATACAGGACCGGGCAAGGCCCACCGGCAAGCCGAAAACCGACGGCCAGCGCCTACGCCGAGGAAGACGCGCCGACCGCCAGGCCTGCCGCGCGAGGCGGCTCGTTAGGTATTTGCTAGCGGCTTCATGCAGTCTCTCCGCCCGAGCCAGGAACGCCGTCAAAAACGCTTCAGAGGCCCGCACTCGCCGCCCCTCGGGGAGCCACCGCGGCTTCCACGTCAATAGCCCCGAAGCCAGGAAGGAGCCGCAAAGCGTGCTCGGGGCCTGTAGCGTATTCGGTCGCCACCGCGGGACCCTCTCCAGGTTCCCGTACGAGCCAAAAGTGCGGCTTCCTTCGCGGTCTCTTGAAGCCCAGGAACGCCGTCAAAAATCCTTCGAGGCCCGCACTCCCGGGTTGGGATCACACTCGCCAGCCCTCAGGCCCACCGCGCAACTTCCCACGTCTATAGCCCCGAAACCAGAAGGCCGCAAGCGTGCTCCGGGACATAAGCGTATCACGGTCGCCACCATGGGACCCTCGGGTTCCCATGCAGGCAAAGGATGCTCCTTCGCGCGGTCTCCGCCCAGAAGCCAGGAAAAGCCGTCAAAAATCGCTTCGGAGCCCCTTACTCCCGGGTTGGGATCCACCTCGCGCCGCCCCTCGGGCCACCACCTTCCACGTGAATCGCCCGAAGCCAGGAACGCCGCAAAGCATGCTCCGGGGCCCGTCGCGTATTCGGTCCCGTTACCACGAAGCTCTGCTCAGGAGCTCCCGGACACTGCAAACACTCTTCAGGCTCGCCTGCTTCTCCGAGCAGCGTAACAGGTCTGTACCGAACGCCGGAATTTCAGCCTGTGGGCATGGCTCAGGACCACCCCTATCCTATAATGGGAGAAACCTCGGCCATAGAAGATTCCGGCCAAAAAGCTCCTATTCGCCCGGCCGACGGCGCCATCCGCGGATAAACGGTTCCGAAACGCCCGTAGCGCCGCGTCCTCCTCCGCGCGCCGCCGACCGCTCGGCTCGTTACCACCATCCACCACAGCTCTGCTCAGGGCTCGGACCATACGAAATACTCTTCGGGGCTCTCGCCCTGTTTCTCGCCGCCCCTCAGGGCCACCGCGGCTTCCGTGAATTGCCCCGAAGCCGAACGCCGCAAGCATGCTCCAGGGCCCACGTCGCGTATTCGGTCGCCACCGCGAGACCTTTCGGGCTCCCGTACCAGCCAAAAAGGATGTTTCGGGGCTCTCGCCCTGTTTCTCAGGCAGCGTAACAGGTCTGTACTGAACGCCGGGAATTTCAGCCTGTAGGCTGGCTCCGGACCACACCCATCCCCTATAATGGAGGAAACCTCGGCCATAATTGAATTCAGACCCACAGCTCCTTTTCGCCCGGCCGACGCGCCATGCGCGGATAAAGGGTACCGAATGCCCGTAAGCGCCGCGTCCTCCTCCGCGCGCGCCGCCGACCGCTCGGCTCGTTACCAACCACCACAGCTCTGCTCAGGGCTCCGGACCATGCGAAATACTCTTCAGGGCTCTCGCCCTGTTTCTCAGGCAGCGTAGCAGGTCTGTACTGAACGCCAGAATTTCCAGCCTGTAGGCATGGCTCAGGACCACCATCCCCTATAATGGAGAAACCTCGGCCATGGCCCAATTCAATTTAAAAGCTCCTTTTCGCCCGTAGGCGGCGCCATACGCGGATAAAGGGTTCCGAAACGCCCGTAGCGCCCGCGTCCTCCTCCGCGCGCCGCCGACCGCTCGGCTCGTTACCGCAACCACCACAGCTCTGCTCAAGGGCTCCCGGACCGTGCGAAATACTCTTCCAGGGCTCGCCCTGTTTCTCAGGCAGCGTAACGAGTCTGTACTGAACGCCAGGGAATTTCAGCCTGTGGGCATGGCTCAGGACCACCCCATCCCCTATAATGGGAGAAACCTCGGCCATAATTTAATTCCGAACCAGCTCCTTTCGCCCGGCCGACGACGCGATACGCGGATAAAGGGTTCGAAGGCGCCCGTAAGCGCCCACGTCCACCCCTCCGCGCGCCGCCGACCGCTCGGCTCGTTACCACCATCCACCACAGCTCTGCTCAGGGCTCCCCGGACCATGCAGGAAATACTCTTCCGGGGCTCTCGCCCTGTTTCTCGCCGCCCCTCGGGCCCGCGGCTTCCACGTGGGATTGCCCGAAGCCAGGAACGCCGCAAAGCATGCTCCGGACACGTCGCGCTGTTGGTCGCCACCGCGGGACCCTTTCGGGCTCCGTACCAGCCAAGGATGTTTCAGGGCTCTCGCCCTGTTTCTCAGGCAGCGTAACAGGTCTGTACTGAACGCCGGGAATTTCAGCCTGTGGGCACGGCTCCGGACCACACCCATCCCTATAATGGGAGAAACCTCGGCCATAATTGAATTCGGGCCAAAAGCTCCATTTTCGCCCGGCCGACGGCGCCATACGCGGATAAAGGGTTTCGAAATGCCGTAGCGCCGCGTCCTCCTCCGCGCGCCGCCGACCGCTCGGCTCATTCGTTACCACCAGCCACCACAGCTCCTCAGGGCTCCCGGACCATGCAAAATACTCTTCCGGGGCTTCTCGCCCTGTTTTCTCCAGGCAGCGTAACAGGTCTGCCACTGAACGCCAGGAATTTCAGCCTGTGGGCATGGCTCGAGACCACCCCATCCTATAATGGGAAACCTCGGCCATAATTGAATTCCGGCAAAGCTCCTCTTCGCCCGGCCGACGGCGCCATACGCGGATAAGGGTTCCGAAATGCCCGTAAGCACCCGCGTCCTCCTCCACGCCGCGCCGCCGACCGCTCGGCTCGTTACCACCATCCACCACAGCTCTGCTCAGGGCTCCGGACCGTGCAAAATACTCTTCCGGGGCTCTCGCCTGTTTCTCAGGCAGCGTAACAGGTCTGTACTGAACCGGGAATTTCAGCCTGTGGGCATGGCTCAGGACCACCCCATCCTATAATGGGAGAAACCCGGCCATGAGTGAATTCCGGCCAGCTCCTCTTCGCCACGGCAAACGGCGCCATACGCGGATAAAGGGTTCAGAAAACGCCCGTAAGCGCCGCGTCCTCCTCCGCGCGCCGCCGACCGCTCGGCTCGTTACCACCAACTTTTACAGCTGGGGCTCCCGGACTATACGAAACACTCTTCCGGGGCTCTCGCCTGTTTCTCAGGCAGCGTAACGAGTCTGTACTGAACGCCGGGAATTTCAGCCTGTGGGCATGGCTCCGGACCACACCCATCCTATAATGAGAGAAACCTCAGCCTGGTGAATTCCGGCCAAAAGCTCCTCTTCGCCCGGCCGACGGCGCCATACGCGGATAAAGGGTTCGAAATGCCCGTAGCACCCGCGTCCTCCTCCGCGCATAACAAACCGCTCGGCTCATTACCACCATCACCACAGCTCCTCAGGGCTCCCAGACCATACAAAATGCTCTTCCAGGGCTCTGCCCTGTTTCTCAGGCAGCGTAACAGGTCTGTACTGAACGCCGGGAATTTCAGCCTGTAGGCATGGCTCAGAACCACCCCATCCCCTATAATGGGAGAAACCCCGGCCATAATTGAATTCCAATAAAAGCTCCTCTTCGCCCGGCCGACGGCGCCATACGCGGATAAAGGGTTTGCAGAAACGCCCGTAAGCGCGCGTCCTCCTCCGCGCGCGCCGCCGACCGCTCGGCTCGTTACCACCAACCACCACAGCTCTGCTCCAGGGCTCCCGGACTATACGAAACCTCTTCCGGGCTCTCGCCCTGTTTCTCAGAGCAGCGTAACAGGTCTGTACTGAACGCCGGGAATTTCAGCCTGTGGGCATGAGAAGCCGGACCATACCATCCTATAATGGGAGGAAACCCCGTCCATATTTTTAACCCCGGCCAAAAGCTCCTCTTCGCCCGGCCGACGGCGCTCGCGGATCTGGCGGCTCGAAGCGCCCGTAGAAGCATTCCGAATGCTTTTACGGGGCTCGGCGCTCTCGCTTCTCGGCCACCGCCACGGAGTCTCAGCTCAAGTCCCGGGCGACGCATGCGCTACGGGCCTCGGCGTTTCGCTTCGGAGCACCATAACAGGTCTCAGCTCAAGTCCCGGGCGACGCATGCCTTTACGGGCCTCGGCACTCGTTTCTCGGGCACCATAACAGGTCTCAGCTCAAGTCCCGGGCGACGCGGCGCGCTACGGGCCTCGGCCCCTCGCTTCTCAGGCACCGCCACAGGCCCCAGCTCAAGTCCCCGGGCGGTGCATGCCTTTACAGGGCTCGGCCCTCGCTTCTCCAGGCACCATAACGGGTCTCGAAGCAAGTCCCGGGTGACGCATGCCTTTACAGGCCTCGGCCCTCGCTTCTCGGCCACCACCACAGGTCCCAGCTCAAGTCCCGGGCGGTGCCTGCTTTACAGTCTCTGCCCTCGCTTCTCAGTCATTCCCACAGCTCTGCTCAGGCCCGCACTTGGCAGGAGAGAGCGGGTTCCCGAGCGCTTCGCCCGTTTCTCGAGCACCGCCAGGTCTCAGCTGCGTCCCGGGCGGTGCATGCCTTTACGGGGCTCGGCCCTCGCTTCTCGGGGCACCATCACAGAGTCTCATCTCAAGTCTTGGGCGATGCCTTTGCAGGATTTTCCAGAATCCGCCGGCGCCCACCTCGCCGACGTTCCAGTTTCTAAAGTCCGTGAAAACTTTCGAATGCCTTTCCGGGCCTCCGCCCTCCTTCTCAGCCACCGCCACGAGTCTCAGCTCACGTCCCAGCGGTACATGCCTTTACAGGGCTCGGCCCTCGCTTCTCAGGCACCATCACAGGTCTCATCTCAAGTCCCGGGCGATGCCTTTGCGGGATTTTCCAAGTCCGCCGGCGCCCACCTCGCCGGCGTTCGGTTAAAGTCAGAAAACTTTCGAATGCCTTTCCGGGCCTCCGCCCTCCTTCTCGGCCACCGCCACGGAATCTCAGCTCACGTCCCGGGCGGTGCATGCGCTACAGAGCTCGGCCCTCGCTTCTCAGGCACCATCACGGAGTCTCATCTCAGTCGGGCGATGCCTTTGCAGGATTTTCCAGAGTCCGCCGGCGCCCACCTCGCCGGCGTTCGGACGCAAGTCCGTGAAGCACGAATGCCTTTCCGGGCCTCCGCCCTCGCTTCTCGGCCACCTGCAGGTCTGCTCGAAAGCTCACGTCCCGGGCGGTGCATGCCTTACGGGCTCGGCCCTCGCTTCTCAGGCACCATCACAGGTCTCATCAAGTCCCGAGCGTGCGCTTTGCAGGATTTTTCCAAGTCGCCGGCGCCCACCTCGCCGGCGTTCGGACTGCAAAGTCCGTGAAAACTTTTGAATGCCTTTCCGGGCCTCCGCCCTCCTTCTCAGCCACCGCCACGGAGTCTAAGCTCGTCCCGGGCGGTGCATGCCTTTACAGGGCTCGGCCCTCCTTCTCAGGCACCATCACGAGTCTCATCTCAAGTCCCGGGCGATGCCTTTACGGGATTTTCCAAGTCCGCCGGCACCCACCTCGCCGGCGTTCGGACTACAAAGTCCGTGAAAACTTTCGAATGCCTTCCGGGCCTCCGCCTCGCTTCTCGGCCACCGCCACGGGTCTCAGCTCCACGTCCGGGCGGTTGCATGCGCTTCCACGGGAATCACGGCCTCAGCTTCCTCGGGGCACCATCCACGGAAGTCTCATCTCACGGTCCCGGGCGATGCCTTTGCAGGATTTTTCAGAATCGCCGGCGCCCACCTCGCCGGCGTTCGGACGCAAAGTCCGTGAAAACTTTCGAATGCCTTTCCGGGCCTCCGCCCTCGCTTCTCGGCCACCGCCACAGGTCAGCTCACGTCCCGGGCGGTGCATGCGCTTTACAGGCTCGGCCCTCGCTTCTCAGGCACCATCGAGTCTCATCTCAAGTCCCGGGCGATGCCTTTGCAGGATTTTTCAAGTCCGCCGGCGCCCACCTCGCCGGCGTTTCGGTTCGCGAAACTTTTCGAATGCCTTTCCGGGCCTCCGCCCCCACTCCTTCTCGGCCACCGCCACAGGTCTCAGCTCGTCCGGGCGGTGCATGCCTTTACGGGGCTCGGCCTCGCTTCTCGGGCACCATCACGAGTCTCATCTCAGAGTCCCGGGCGATGCCTTTGCAGGATTTTTCCAAGTCCGCCGGCGCCCACCTCGCCGGCGTTCGGTACAAAGTCCGTGAAAACTTTTCGAATGCCTTTTTCCGGGCCTCCGCCCTCGCTTCTCGACCACCGCCACGGAGTCTCAGCTCACGTCCCGGGCGGTGCATGTGCCTTTACAGGGCTCGGCCACTCGCTTCTCCAGGCACCATGCGGTCTCGTCTCAAGTCCCGGGCGATGCGCTGCAGGATTTTCAAGTCCGCCGGCGCCCACGCACGCCGGCGTTCGGACGCAAAGTCGGTAAAGCGCACTCAGATGCCTTTCCGGGCCTCCGCCTCAGCCTCGGCCACCGCCACGAGTCCTCAGCTCACGTCCCGGGCGGTGCATGCCTTTACAGGGCTCGGCCCTCGCTTCTCAGGCACCATCACAGGTCTCATCTCGAGTCCCGGGCGATGCCTTTTGCAGGATTTTCCAATCCGCCAGCGCCCACCTCGCCGGCGTTCGGTTTCTAAAGTCCGTGAAAGCTCGAATGGCACCGGGCTCCGCCCTCCTTCTCGGCCGCATAGGTCCTCAGCTCACG
Organism: Teleogryllus oceanicus; assembly: GCA_964035755.1. Classification (NCBI taxonomy): domain Eukaryota; kingdom Metazoa; phylum Arthropoda; class Insecta; order Orthoptera; family Gryllidae; genus Teleogryllus; species Teleogryllus oceanicus. The sequence goes on along the minus strand of CAXIVR010000013.1, from coordinate 15,208,566 downwards.
TCCCGGGCGGTGCATGCGCTACGAGACAAGCCGCCTCCTTCTCCGGGCACCATCACGAAGGTCTCATCTCAAGTCCCGGGCGATGCCTTTGCAGGATTTTCCAGTCCGCCAACCCACCTCGCCGGCGACCGGTTCCTAAAGTCCGTGAAAACTTTTCGAATGCCTTTCCGGGCCTCCGCCCTCGCTTCTCGGCCACCGCCACGAGTCTCAGCTCGTCCCGGAGCGGTGCACGTATTGCCTTTACGGGGCTCAGCCCTCGCCTCAGGCACCATCCCACAGGTCTCATCTGGTCAGGCGATGCCTTTGCAGGATTTTCCAAATCCGCCAGCGCCCACCTACGCCGGCGTTCGGACTACAAAGTCCGTGAAAACTTTCGAATGCGGCGCGGGCCTCCGCCACCTTCTCGGCCACCGCCACAGGTCTCAGCTCGTCCCGGGCGGTGCAGTAGCTGAGGCTCGGCCCTCGCTTCTCAGGCACCATCACAGGTCTCATCTCCAAGTCCCGGGCGATGCCTTTGCAGAGATTTTTCCAAGTCGCCGGCGCCCACCTCGCCGGCGTTCGGACGCAAAGTCATGAAAACTTCGAATGCCTTTCGGGCCTCCGCCCTCCTTCTCGGCCACCGCCACGAAGCTCTGTCTCGGCTCCCGCGCTGCAGCGTTTCCCGGGGCTCTCCGCCGTTTCCCGGAGGCACCGCCATGAGTCTCCAAGTTTCCGTTCCTCGGAACGGGGGCGCGCCAGACTTAGTCTCCGGCAGGGAGCCGCGCACTCAGAACCATCTGGCCCTATAATGCGGCGGGGAGAAACCTCAGCCATATTTTTAATTCCGGGCCAAAAGCTCCTCTTCGCCCGGCCAAAATGCGCCTTCCCGCCAGCGGATAAACGGCTCCGAAGCGCCCGTAGAAACATTCGAATGCTTTTACGGGGCTCGGCGCTCCTTCTCGGCCACCACCACAGCTCTGTCTCGAGCTCCGCACTTAGCGTTTCCGGGCTCTCCGCCCGTTTTCCCGAACACCGCCACAGGTCTCAGCTCGTCGGGCGATGCTCGTTTTCACCAACTTTTCGTTCTGTGCCCTAACTTTTGGGGCTCTCAGTCACACGAGCTTCTTGTTGAGAGGTGGTCGGTCTCGCCACCGACCGGCGTCTGCCTCGCCGGCCTTCGGACGCACAGTCCGTGAAAATTTTCCAGATGCCTTTCAGGGACGTCGAGTTCCTCCCGCCGGCGACGGGTCGAGCAATGCGTAACGCCGGTGGCCTTCCGTTCGATTACGTATTGCTCGACCCGTCGCCGGCGGAGGAATCGACGTCGAAGGCGTTAAAATTTTCACGGACTGTGCGTCGAAGGCCGGCGAGCAGACGCCAGTCGGTAAGAACCGACCTCCTTCACCAAAGAAGCTCGTGTGACTGAGAGCCCCAAAGTTAGGGGCACAGAACGAAAAGTTGGTGAAAACAGGCATCGCCGGGACGTGGCTGAGACCTGTGGCGGTGCCGGAAACGGGCAGAGAGCCCGGAAACGCCAAGTGCAGGAGCTCGAGACAGAGCTGTGGTGGTGGCCGAAAGCGAGCACCGAGCCCTCAAGCATTCAGATGTTTCTTGCAGGCGCTTCAGGCCGTTATCGCGAGCGCCGTCAATGGCGAAGGAGCTTTTGGCCCAATTAAAATATGGCGAGGTTTCTCCCATTATGGGGGCCAGATGGTTCTGAGTGCTGGCTGCCGAGACCAAGTCCGGCGCGCCCCGTTCGAACGAAACTTGGAACCTGTGGCGGTGCCCGGGAAACGGGCGGAGGCCCCGAAACGCCGGTGCGGGGCTCGAGACAGAGCTGTGGCGGTGGCCGAAGCGAGGCGGAGGCCCGGAAAGGCGTTCGAAAGTTTTCACGGACTTTGCGTCGAACGCCGGCGAGGTGGTGGCGGACTTGGAAAAAATCCGTAAAGGCAGCATCGCCGGACTTGAGATGAGACCTGTGATGGTGCCCGAGGGGCCGGGCCATAAGGCATGCACCGCCGGGACGTGAGCTGGGACCTGTGGCGGTGGCCGAGGAAAGCGAGGCGGAGGCGGAAGGCAGCATTCAGGCTACGGACTTTGCGTCCGAACGCCAGCGAGGTGGGCGCCAGCGGACCGGAAAAATCCGTAAAGGCATCGCCCGGGACTTGAATGAGACCTGTGATGGTGCCGAGAAGCGAGGCCGAGGCCCCGTAAAGCATGCACCGCCGGGACGTAGGCTGAGACCTGTAGCGGTGGCACCGAAGCGAGGCAGAGGCCCGGAAGAGCGTCGAAAAGTTTTCACCGGACTTTGCGTCCGAACGCCCGGCGAGGTAGGCGCCGGCGGACTGGAAAAATCCCGTAAGGCATCGCTTGCGGGACTTGAGATGAGACCTGTGATGGTGCCGAAACTGAGCGACAAAGGCACCGCCCGGGACGTGAGCTGAGACCTGTGGCGGTGGCCGGAAGCGAGGGCGGAGGCCGGAAAGGCATTCGAAAGTTTTACGGACTTTGCGTCGAACGCCGGCGAGGTGACAGCGGACGGCGAGCATCGCCGGGACTTGAGATGAGACCTGTTGATGGTGCCGAAGCGGGAATGAGCCCCGCAGGCATGCACCGCCCGGGACGTGAGCTGGGCCTGTGGCGGTGGCCGAGAAGCGAGGCGGAGGCCCGGAAGGCATTCGAAAGTTTTCACGGACTTTTGCGTCGAACGCCAGCGGTGGGCGCCGGCGGACCAGAAAAATCCCGTAAAGGCATCGCCCGGGACTTGAGATGGACCTGTGATGGTGCCCGAGGCGCCGAGCTACATGAAATACCGCCGGGACGTGAGCTGAGACCTGTGGCGGTGGCCGAAGCGAGGCAGGAGGCCCGGAAGGCATTCGAAAAGTTTCACGGGCTTGCGTCCGAACGCCGGCGAAGGTGGGCGCCGGCGGACTGGAAAAATCCGTAAGAAGGCATCTTGGGACTTGAGATGAGACCTGTGATGGTGCCCGGAAGCGAGGCAGGCTTATCAAGGCATGCCGCCCGGGACGTGAGCTGAGACCTGGCGGTGGCCGAGAAGCGGGGCGGAGGCCCGGAAGGCGATCGAAAGTTTCACGGACTTTGCGTCAGGCGCGGCGAGGTGGGCGCCGACGGACCGGAAAAATCGCTGGCATCGCCGGACCCGAGATGAGACCTGTGATGGTGCCCCGAGCGAGGCCAGGCCGCAAAAGGCATGCACCGCCCGGGACGTGAGCTGAGACCTGTGGCGGTGGCCGAGCGAGGGCGGAGGCCCGGAAGGCATTCGAAAGTTTCACGGACTTTGCGTCGAACGCCGGCGGTGAAACCGGCAGACGGAAAAATCCGTAAAGGCATCGCCCGGGACTTGAGATGGGGCCACTGTGATGGTGCCCGAAGCGAGGCCAGGCCAATAAGGCATGCTGCCCGGGACGTAAAGGACTGGGACCTGGCGGAGGCGAAGGCGGGGCGGAGGCGAAGGCATTCAGTTTCACGGTTTGCGTCGAACGCCGGCGAGTGGGCGCCGGCGGACTTGGAAAAAATCCCGTAAAGGCATCGCCCGGGACTTGAGATGAGACCTGTGATGGTGCCGAAGCGAGGGCCGAGCCCCGTAAAGGCATGCACCGCCCGGGACGTGAGCTGAGACCTGTGGCGGTGGCCGAGAAACGGGCGGGGCGGAAAGGCATTCGAAAGTTTTCACGGACTTTGCGTCCGAACGCCGGCGGGTGGGCGCCGGCGGACAGAGCGTCCGTAAAGGCATCGCCCGGGACGGATGAGACCTGTGATGGTGCCCCGAAGCGAGGGCCGGGCCCGCAAAGGCATGCACCGCCGGGACGTGAGCTGAGACCTGTGGCGGTGGCGGCGAAAGCGAGGCGGAGGCCCGGAAGGCATTCGAAAGTTTTCACGGACTGCATCCGAACGCCGGCGAGGTGGGCGCCGGCGGACTTGGAAAAAATCCCGTAAAGGCATCGCCCGGGACTTGAGATGAGACCTGTGATGGTGCCCGGCGAGGCCGAGCCCCGTAAAGGCATGCACCGCCCGGGACGTGGTAGGACCTGGCGGTGGCCGAGAAGCGAGGGCGGCCCGGAAAACCTTCAGTTTTCACGGACTTTGCGTCCGAACGCCAGTGGGCGCCGGCGGACTTGAAAAATCCCGTAAAGAGGCATCGCCCGGACGAGATGAGACCTGTGATGGTGCCCGAAGCGAGGCCGAGGCCCCGTAAGGCATGCACCGCCGGGACGTGAGCTGAGACCTGTGGCGGTGGCCCAGGCGCGAGGCGGAGGCCCGGAAAGGCATTCGAAAAGTTTTCACGGACTTTGCGTCCGAACGCCGGCAGGTGGAAGCGCCGGCGGACAAATCCATGAGGCATCGCCCGAGCGAGATGAGACCTGTGATGGTGCCGGAAGCGAGGCCGGGCTATAAAGGCATGCACCGCCGGGACGTGGCTGAGACCTGTGGCGGTGCCGAGAAACGGGCAGAAGAGCCCGGAGCGCTCTCCGCCAAATGCGGGAGCTCGGGTTAGGAGCTGTGGGAATGGCGAGAAGCGAGGCAGAGACCGTAAAGCAGGCTCGCCAGGACTTGAAGCTGGGACCTGGTAGCGAGTGGCCGAGGCGCGAGGCGAGGCCGTAAAGGCATCATCTTCCGGGACTTGAGCTGAGACCTGTTATGGTGCCTGAAGCGAAGGCCGAGCCCCGTAAAGGCATGCCGCCAGGACTTGACTGGGGCCTGTGGCGGTGCCCAACGAGGCCGAGGCCCGTAAAGGCGTAAATCGCCCGGGACTTGAGCTGAGACCTGTTATGGTGCCCGAAACGAGTGCCGAGGCCCGTAAGGCATGCGTCACCGGGACTTGACTGGACTGTTATGGTGCCCGGAAGCGAACGCCGAGGCGTAAAGAGCATGCGTCGCCCGGGACGAGGCGCAGGCCTGTGAAGTGGCCGAGAAGCGAGCGCGAGCCCCGTAAAAGCATTTGAATGTTTCTTACGGGCGCTTCGGAGCCGTTTATCCGCGAAAGGCGCCATCGGCGGGCGAGAGGGCTTTGGCCGGGGTTAAAATATGGACGGGGTTTCTCCATTATGGGGATGGTGGTCCGGGCCATGCCCACAGGCTGAAATTCGGCGTTCGGTACCGACCTGTTACGCTGCCTGAAACAGGGCGAGAGCCCCGGAAAGAGTGTTTCGCATAGTCAGGAGCCTGAGCCAGAGCTGTGGTGGTTGGTGGTAACGAGCCGAGCGGTCAGCGGCGCGCGGAGGAGGACGCGGGCGCTTACGGGCGTTCAGACCAGCATCCGCCTTGGCGCCGTCGGCGGGCGAAGAGGGCTTTGTGGAATTCAATTATGGCCAGGGTTTCTCCCATTATGAGGATGGGGTGGTCTGAGCCATGCCCACAGGCTGAAATTCCCCGGCGTTCAGTACAGACCTGTTACGCTGCCTGAGGAAACGGGCGAGGCCGGAAGCGCTGGTCAGGAGCCCTGAGCAGAGCTGTGGTGGATGGTGGTAACGAGCCGAGCGGTCGGCGGCGCGCGGAGGAGGACGCGGGTGCTTACGGGCATTCGGAACCCTTTATCCGCGTGTAAGCGCCGTCAGCCCGGGCGAAGAAGGGCGCTTTTGGCCGGAATTCCAATTATGGCCGAGGTTTCTCCATTATAGGGGATGGGTGTGGTCGGAGCCATGCCCACAGTGAAATTCCCCGGCGTTCGGTACGGACTGTGCACGCTGCCTGAAACGGGGCGAGCCCCGGAAGAGGTGTTTCGCATGGTCCGGGGCCTGAGCTGGTGGTTGGTGGTAACGAGCCGGGCGGTCGGCGGCGCGCGGAGGACGCAGGCGCTTACGGGCCGTTTCGGAACCCTTTATCCGCGTATGGCGCCGTCGGCCAGGCGAAGAGGAGCTTTGGCGGAATTCAATTATGGCCCGGGGTTTCTCCATTATAGGGGATGGGGTGGTCCTGAGCCATGCCCACAGGCTGAAATTCCCCGGCGTTCAGTACAGACCTGTTACGCTGCTGAGAAACGGGCGAGAGCCCGGAAGGTATTTTGCATGGTCCGGGGGCCTAGGCAGAGCTGGTGGATGGTGGTAACGAGCCGAGCGGTCGGCGGCGCGCTGGAGGGGACGCGGTGCTTACGGGCATTTCGGAACCCTTATCCGCGTGGCGCCGTCGGCCGGGCGAGGGCTGGCGAATTCCAATTATGGCCGAGAGTTTCTCCATTATAGGGAATGGGGTGGTCCTGAGCCATGCCCACAGGCTGAAATTCCCCGGCGTTCAGTACAGACCTGTTACGCTGCCTGAGAAACAGGGCGAGAGCCCCGGAAGAGTATTTTGCATGGTCCGGGCCTGAGCAGAGCTGGTAGTTGTAGTAACGAGCCGAGCGGTCGGCGGCGCGCCGGAGAGGACAGGCGCTTACGGGCTTTCGGAACCTTTATCCGCGTATGGCAATAAATCGGCCAGGCGAGGCTTTGGCCCGAATTCAATTATGGCCGAGGTTTCTCATTATAAGGGGATGGGTGCTCCGGAGCCGTGCCCACAGGCTGAAATTCCCCGGCGTTCCAGTACAGACCTGTTACGCTGCCTGAGAAACAGGGCGAGCCCGAGCATCCTTTTGGCTGGTACGGGGCCGAAAGTCCCGCAGTGGCGACCAGATACGCGACGTGGGCCCCGGAGCATGCTTGCCGGCGTTCTGGCTTCAGGGCAATTCACGTGGAAGCCGCGAGTGGGCGAGGGCGGCGAAGCGAGGCAGGCCCGGAAGAGAGTATTTCGCATGGTCGGAGCCCTGAGCAGAGCTGTGGTGGATGGTGGTAACGAGCCGAGCGGTCGGCGGCGCGCGGAGTGGACGTGGGCGCTTACGGGCGTTTCAGACCCCTTTATCCGCGTATCTCGCGCCGTCGGCCGGGCGAAAAGGGCTTTTGGCGAATTAAATTATGGCCGAGTTTCTCCCATTATAGGGGATGGGGTGGTCCTGAGCCATGCCCCAGGCTGAAATTCCCCGGCGTTCAGTACGGACCTGTTACGCTGCCTGAAACGGGCGAGCCCCGGAAGAGTATTTCGCATGGTCCGGGGCCCTGGGGAGGCTTCGTGAGTGGTTAAGTGGTAACAGGCCAGGCGGTCGGCGGCGCGCGGAGGAGGGACGCGGGCGCTTACAGGCGTTCGGAACCCTTGTCCGCGTATGGCGCAAATCGGCCCGAACTGAAAGGCTTTGGCCCAGATTAAATTATAGCCGGTTTCTCCCATTATAGGGGATGGAATTGGTCTGAGCCATGCCCACAGGCTGGTCCGGCGTTCAGTACAGACCTGTTGCTACCTGAGAAACAGGGCGAGCCCCGGAAAGTATTTCGCATGGTCCGGGAGCCTGAGCAGAGCTGGTGGTTGGTGGTAACAGGCCGAGCGGTCGGCGGCGCGCGGAGAGGACGCGGGCGCTTACGGGCTTTTTCGGTACCCTTTATCCGCGTATGGCGCCGTCGGCCAGACGAAAAGGGCTTTTGGCCCGAGATTCAGTATGGCGGGTTTCTCCCATTATAGGGATGAGTGTGGTCAGGCCGTGCCCACAGGCTGGAATTCCCCGGCGTTCAGTACAGACCTGTTACGCTGCCGAGAAACAGGGCAGGCCGGAAATCCTTTTGGCTGGTACGGGGCGAAAGGAGTCCGCGGTGGCGACCGAATACGCGACGTGGGCCCCGGAGCATGCTTGCGGCGTTCCTGGCTTCGGGGCAATTCACGTGGAAGCCGCGGTGGGCCCGAGGGGCGGCGAGAAACAGGGCGAGAGCCGGAAGAGTATTTCGCATGGTCCGGGAGCCCTGAGCAGAGCTGTGGTGGATGGTGGTAACGAGCCAGCGGTCGGCGCGCGGAGAGGACGGGCGCTTACGGGCGTTTCGGGCCGTTTATCCGCGGATGGCGCCGTCATTGGGCGAATAGGAGCTTTTTGTGGGATCATTTATGGCCGAGGTTTCTCCCATTATAGGGGATAGGGGTGGTCCTGAGCCATGCCCACAGGCTGAAATTCCCCGGCGTTCGGTACAGACCTGTTACGCTGCCTGAGAAGCAGGGCGAGAGCCCCGGAAGAGTGTTTCGCAGTGTCCGGGAGCCCTGAGCAGGCTGTGGTGGCGACCGGGCTGCGCGACTGGGCCCCCGGAGCATGCTTGCGGCGTTCCTGAAAGCTGGGCGATTACGTGGAAGCCGCCCAGTGGGCGAGGGGCGGCGAGTGGATCCCAGCCCGGGAGTGCAGGCCCCGAAGCGATTTTTGACGGCACCTGGCCAGGGCGGAGACCGCGAGAACATCCTTTTGGCTCATGCAGGAACCGGAGGGATCGCCCGGTGGCGACCGTATACGCTGCCCGGAGGCACGCTTGCGGCCTTCCTGGCTTCGGGGCTATAGACGTGGAAGCCGCGCAGGTGGGCCGAGGGGCCGGCAATGTGGATCCCAACCCGGGATGCAGGCCCCGAAGCGAATTTTGACGGCGTTCCTGGCTTCAGGGCGGAGACCGCGAAGGAAGCCATCCTTTTGGCTCATTACGGAACCCGAGAGAGGGTCCGCGGTGGCGACCGAATACGCGCTATGCCCCGGGCACGCGCTACGCTTCGGGCTATTGACGTACGACCGCGAGTGGCCCCCGAGCGTGGCAGTGCAGGCCCCGAAGCGTTTTGGCGTTCTGGCTTCAGGGCGGAGACTCGAAGCCGCTAGCAAATACTCTAACAGCCGCCTCGCCCAGCAGGGCCAACGGTCGGCGTCTTCCTCGGCGTGAGCGCTTTCGGCCGTCAGTTTTCCCGGCTTGCCGGTGGGGCCGGTCCTGTATTCCGGCTTCCGTCACAGCTACGCGACCCTCTGCGCATGCGACCCTATGCGCGACCCCCTTTTCGTCGTTCGCCTTTCCGGGTACGCTCGGCATCCGGCGATGAACGCAAAGCCCCGAGCGTCCTCGGCGGGCCATTACGGCCTCACCAGGGCGAGAGCGAGAGGAGAGAGAAAGGCGGCGCAGTTTCGACGGGCCGCCGCTTTCAGGCGGCGGCTTGCAGCTGGAGAGCCTGGCTCTCCCTATAGTTGATCCTGCTTCCAGTAGTGATATGCTTGTCATAAGATTAAGCCATGCATGCCTCGAGTACAAACTGTTGTAGAAGTGAAACCGCGAATGGCTCATTAAATCAGTTTATGGTTCCTTGGACCCTAAAATTTTTACTTGGATAACTGTGGTAATTCTAGGCTAATACATGCATTTCAGTCGTGACCCGAAGGGAAAGGATCAAAGCCAATCAGCCGGCTCGCCCGGTCGTTCCGTTTAGTGACTCTGGATAACCTTGGGCTGATCGCACGGTCTCCGCACCGGCGACATTAATCGCTTCAAATGTCTGCCTTATCCAACTGACGATGGTAGGTTTGCGCCTACCATGGTTATGACAGGTGACAGGAATCAGGGTTCGATTCGGAGAGGGAGCCTGAAACGGCTACACATCAAGAAGGCAACAAGCGCGCAAATTACCCACTCCCGGCACGGGAGGTGAAAGTGACGAAAAATAACGATGCGGACTCATCCGAGGCCCGTAATCGGAATAAGGAACATTTTAAATCTCTTAACGATTACCCATTGAGGCCAGTCTGTGCCAGCAGCCATGGTAATTCCAGCTCTAATAGCGTATATTAAAATTGCTGCGGTTAAAAAGCTCGTAGTTGACCTGTGCCCCGCGCGCCGGTTCACCGCTCGTCGGTGTCAACTGGCATGCGTGCAGGCGTCCTGCCGGTGGGCGCGAGCCGACCGCGGCGGCAGGCGCTCTCGGGCCGAGCGGTCGAGCAATCGCAGCCGGGCCTGGATTCTCGAGGGCGTTGCGGCCCCGTGGAAGGCGGACCCCGATCTCACCGCCGCGGTGCTCGCCAGCAGGTGTCATTGCGGGCCGGCACGTTTACTTTGAACAAATTGCGTGCTTAACGCAGGCCTTTGTCTGCCCGAATACTCTTGCATGGAATAATGGAATAGGACCTCGGTTCTATTTTGTTGGTTTCGGAAGTCGAGGTAATGATTAATGGGGATTGCCAGGGCATCCGTGTGCGACGTTAGGGTGAAATTCTTGGATCGTCGCCAAGACGAACTGGAGCAAAGCGTTTGCCGTGTTTTCTTTAATCAGAACGAAAGTTAGAGTTCGAAGGCGATCAGATACACGCTGGTTCACAACCGCGACTATGCCAACTAGCCGCTGTGTCTTAGATGTCACGGCGAGGCGTATCGACAAAATTTTGGGTTCCGGGGAGTATGGTTGCAAGCTGAAACTTAAAGATTGACGGAAGGGCACCACCAGACGTAGACCTGCGAAAGCAATTGACTCAACGCGGGAACCTCATCAGCCGGACACCCGGAAGGATTGACAGATTGAGCTCTTTCTTGATTCGGTGGGTGGTGGTGCATGGCCGTTCTTAGTTCGTAGGTGATTTGTCTGTAATTGCGATAACGAACGAGATCCTACCCTACTAACTAGTCGAAACCATCCCTGTGCGGCCGGCATTAACCTCTCTTCTTAGAGAGGACGGGGCGGCTTCCAGCCGCAGGAAGTGGGGCAATAACGGGTCTGTAATGCCCTTAGATGTTCTGGGCAGCACGCGCGCTACACTGAAGGTATCAACGTGTGTTTTCCTTGCTCGAGAGGGCCGGGTAGCCCGTTAGAGCTCATCGTGCTAGGGATTGGGAGCCCGATTCTTCCCCACCAACGAGAATGCCTAGTAGCGGAATCGTACTTCCCGCTGATTAAGTCCCCTGCCGCTTGTACACCGCCCGTCGCTACTACCGATTGGATATTTAGTGAGGTCTTCCGGACCAGCCCGCGGACCCTTCCCAGGGCCGTAGAGTGGAAAGATGACCGGGCCAGATGTTAGAGGAAGTAAAAGTCGTAACAAGGTTCCGTAATTGAACCTTCGGAAGGATCATTAACGTAAGCTCACTGACGGGCCCGCGGGGCGAAACAAAACCGGAGGGCCCCGGGGCTCTCCGGGCTCTTCGCTTTTCTTACTCTTGGAGCGCCGCGCTGCCGTCAGGTCGACACCCGAACACGAACGCGAGTGCCTTTCGAGTTCGCGCTCGGCGTTCAGGCGCTCCCACTCGCTGCGCGCGCGCGCGGGCTGCACCTCCGCAAAACCGTCTTTCTCTTCTTTCGCCGAGCATCTGGGGTGGAAGCTGTCGACGGACGAAGGACTCGGCTGTAGCTTGTTGCGACGTCTTTGGTGAGGTTCGGTACACCATCATCGAAACTGGTGGGTGCCGGGCTGTGACCCGCTGGCGGTGCCGTCTGACGGCACACCGCAAGATTCAGGACGAGTAATAGTCTAAACTCTGGCTTCCATCTCTAAACTAACTCACCTCGCGCCGCGCGTCTGGCGGCCGGGCGGGTGCCCGCGAGGGCAGAGCCAACGCGGCACACTCTCGGAGTCGGTGGGCGAATAACTATCGTTTGTCTCGAAGCCGAATCGAAAGAGCGCGAAGGCTTCCGGGGCCCTCGGCACCCTGGCGGCGGGCGCCGGCGCGAGCGCGCAGGCGGCAGGCAGGGCAGTCCTAGTCAGCAATCCCGCGAGCGAACTCGCGCAGGAGCCGCGCACCTTGCAGCCCGCACGGGGAAGCGGAGGCGGGCCGCGTGGCGCCGCTGTCGTTCTGAGAGCGCCGGTGGTGGGCGCTTGCCGTGAAGAGGCAGCGTCATAACGCTCTTTCCTCCGCGGTGAGGCCAGAAGTGGGAAGGAAAAGACCCAAAGACTCGGCGACGGGCAGCGGGAAGGCCCAGGCAGGCGGAATAAGGCGCCGCTCGGAAAGTACACACGCCGGGCGGCGCGCCGGGCGGCGACTGTGGCCGTGCGCGGGTGTGTTCTCTGCCGCGGCGCCTCGATGAACAACCGGGAATGCTCCCAGCCGAGGTCAGTGCACGACGGGAGGCAGGAAACGCCCCGCCGGAGCGTCGATAACAAAACACGGGAGGCGGCTGCGCCGCGGCTCTAAGACTCGCGTCGAGCTTGCAATCTCGGTCGCGGTGTCAGTCTCCATCGGCCAGGCGCCCTGGCGGTGGGCAGGCCTTCGCTTCGGCGTCGAGCCACGCCTCCCGGGCGGGCGGAGCTCTCGTTTTCCGTTCGTATATATCATTGAAAGCGACGGCCGCGCTCGTACAGGCGGGGTTTCAATCGCCGCTCCGAAGGTTCTCTCGTCCGAGAGGTGTGTCAGTGGCGCGTCCGTCAGGTCTAGTCGGCGAAGCGCGCCTCGCGCGCCTCACCGGCCGCCGACGGGCCGCCGCACACCACCGTTTGAAAGTCTCTTGCTGGGGAGAGATCCCGAAAGCATGTGGAATTACTACTACTTCTCGGCGCGAGTGGCAGCATTCTCTTTTTCTTTCTCCGGGCACGAGTCCGCTCAGGCGTCTCCGGCCGCTAAACGTCTTACTCTTCTTTCATAAAATACAGAATTGGAAGCTGTCGACGGACGAAGGACTCGGCTGTAACGCTGCGACGTCTTTGAGTGAGGTTCGGTACACCATCATCTGAAACTGGTGGGTGCCGGGCTGTGACCGCTGGCGGTGCCGTCTGACGGCACACCGCAAGATTCAGGACGAGTAGTCCTAAACTCTGGCTTCCATCTCTGGCTTATACACGCTCGCGCCGCATCGGCGAGACGGGTGGGTGCCCGCGAGGAGCGAAACCAACGCCCGGCTTTTACTCTCGGAGTCGGTCGGGGCGGAACAGACGGACTCAGGCGTTTTTCTCGAGAGGCCCTGCGGAAAGAGTCTCGCCAGACCGCGCCGGAGAAGCGACGAAGGCAAAAACGCTACTTACTGTTTCCGAAGATGGTAATTAGGCGGGGCCCCACATAAGTAATGGCGAGCTCCCTCGAGGAGTCCCGGGCGTAGCGCGCCTCTCAGGAATTTCTTCATGAAACGCGAGTGGCGAAGCAAGCTTTTTCTTTCTCCAGGCACCGGTCCGCTCAGGCGTCTCCGGCCGCTAAACGTCTTACTCTTCTTTCATAGAGCATCTGGGGTGGGCTGTGTCGACGGACGAAGGACTCGGCTGTAGCTTGTTGCGACGTCTTTGGTGAGGTTCAGTGCCATCATCTGAAACTGGTGGGTGCCGGGCTGTGACCGCTTCGCGGTGCCGTCTGACGGCACACCGCAAGATTCAGGACGAGTAATAGTCTAAACTCTGGCTTCCATCTCGCTTGCTCCGCTCGCGCCGCGTCTGGCGGCCGGTGGAGTGCCCGCGGTGAAGGCAACGCCCCGGCGCCTCTCCGAGTCGGTCGGGGCGGAACGGAGCCAGACTCGAGCGTATTTTCTCGAGGAGGCCCTGCGAAAAAAGAAGTCGCCGAGCCGCGCGCGCCGAGTGAGGCGAGGACTTAACGCACCCTCTAAGAAATGCCTAGAGCTAATACATGTTTCGCGGGCTCCGCGGTCCCAGCCGATTTGAAGGACTTAACGCACCCTCCTCGGAGCCAAAGCTCTTTTTCGGCGGGCTGGTGATCGAGCCGAAAATCGGGTTTTACCCACCCTCGAAGAGCTATTTACCAAGTCCCAGCCGATTTGAGAGGTCTTGAACTCTCTCGAGGCTAAGAAAGCTCATAAACAACGCAGAGGCTGCTTACCCTCTTTGAATACCGAGGACTTGATGCCCTCGAAATGGAGAAGTGAATGGATTTCTGCGCTTTCGTCCGCGGTGGAGAGCTTAAAGGAGGCCGCGGACGTTATGCTATTCGGCAGGCTGAGCCTTGATCCCAGCCAGTCAGGGCGATAGATAACATGTGCTCAAAAGAGCTAATACGGCGGGCTGGGAGTAGGCAGTCCCGGCCGAATAGGGGTGAAAGAAGACTAACATGTGCTCGCTGGAAAGCTAATACATCTGAAATTTATTTCCGAGACGGGAGTGGTGCACGGCCCGCGTCCGCGGTATCTGGGGCCGCGGACGTAAAACTTATTCGGCGGGCTGGGCGCGGTCGGCCGAATAAGTGAAAGACAACATGTGCTCAAAGAGCTAATACGGCAGGCTGAAGCCCAGCAGTCAGCCGAATAGGGCGAAAGACTAACATGTCAAAAAGGCTAATAATACGGCGAATGAAACCAAACGGTCCAAACAAGCCGAAGAGCTTCAAAGCTAACTTGAAAAGGAAGGCTCTGCGCCGGGAAAGCGGCGCGAAAGCGGTCGCCGACGATGCACCAGACGAGCCCGACTCTGTGAGACGCCGCGCGGGAGTTTGACGATGGGGTGCTTTCTTCGAAGTTTCGAAGGGACGGGCTCGCTCATGGTTCGCACTTCTGCCCGGACGATTTCGGCTGGCACCGTCCCAGATCCGACGACGGGAGCAGGGGACCCGCTGAGCGAGTGCTTTACTCAAAGTTCCGGACAGGGCTCTTCCTCCAAGGTTCGCACTTCTGCCCGGACGATTTCGGCGCACCGTCCCAGATCCGACGACGGGAGCAGGGGACCCTCTGAGCGACCCTCGTACGCGTCAGAGACCTAACGGTCTTCGGCGCGTCACGCAATGGGCAAACTCTTTCGCTCATGAGACGCAGAGGAGTCAGGGCGTCGGTAACGTCCCGCGGCCCGCAGCCGCGCGCGCCGAGCAGGCCGACCCGAGAAAGACTATGTCTAGAGCTAATACATCTGAGGAAACCGCGAAGGAGATTTATTTCCGAGACAGATGTGATGCAGGCCGTAACGTCCGCGGTTTGTGGGTGCCGCGTACTTCTAAAAAACCCACTGGATAAGGGAAGCTCTGCGCCGAGGCGTGCGCAAGCGGTGCCGACGATGCACCGGACGAGCCGGCTGAAGACGCCGCGCGAGGTTTTTGACGATGGGGTGCTTTCCTCGAAGTTTCCGAGGACGGTGCTCGCTCATGGTTGCCGCCTGCCCGGACGATTCCGGCTGGCACCGTCTGCCCGACGACCCGGGAGCAGGGGACCCGCTGAGCGAGGGTGCTTTACTCAAAGTTTCGAGGACAGGGCTCTTCCTCCAAGTTTCGCACTTCTGCGGACGATTTCGGCTGGCGTCCCAGATCCGACGACGGGAGCAGGGGACCTCACGAGCGACCCTCGTACGCGTCGAGACCTAACGGTCTTCGGCGCGTCACGCATCGACAAACTCTTTTCTCGCGAGACGCCAGGAGTCCGGGCGTGTTCGTACGGCAGCGTCCGCGGCCCGCGACGCGCGCGCCGAGCAGAGCCGACCCGGGAAAGACCTGTCTAGGCTATACATCTGAAACCGCAGAAGGAATTTATTTCCGAGACGAATGGTGCAGGCCGTAACGTCCGCCGGTTTGTAGGTGCCGCGTACGCAAAACTTCTAAAAACCCCACTGGATAAAGGGCGGCTTGCGCCGAGGCGTGCGCGAAAGCGGTCGCCGACGATGCACCGGACGAGCCGGCTCATGAGACGCCGCGCGAGGCGATGGGGTGCTTTCTCGAAGTTTCGAGGACAGTGCTCTCGCTCGTGGTTCGCACTTCTGCCCAGGCGATTTTCGGCTGGCACCGTCCCAGATCCGACGACGGAACGGGGACCCGCTTGAGCGAGTGCTTTACTCAAAGTTTCGAGACAGGGCTCTTCCTCAAGGTTCGCACTTCTGCCGGACGATTTCGGCTGGCACCGTCCCAGATCCGACGACGGAGCAGGACCTCTGAGCGACCCTCGTACGCGTCGAGACCTAACGGTCTTCGGCGCGTCGCAATGAGCAAACTCTTTTCGCTCGCCCGAGACGCAGGAGTCGGGCGTGTTCGGCCAGCAGCGTCCACGACGCGACCGCGCGCCCGCCGAGAGCAGAACCGACCCGGAAAGACTATGTCTGAGTGCATGCATCTGAAACCATGAAGAATTTATTTCCGAGACAGATGTAGTGCAGGCCGTAACGTCCGCGGTTTTGTAGGTGCCGCGTACGCAAAACTTCTAAAGCCCCACTGGATAAAGGGCGGCGCGCAGGCGTGCGCAAAAGCGGTCTTCATTGATACCAGACAGGCCCGACTCTGTGAGACGCCATACGAGGTTTTGACGATGGGGTGCTCCTCGAAGTTTCGAAGACGGTGCTCGCTCATGGTTCGCACTTCTGCCGGACGATTTCGGCTGGCACGTCCAGATCCGACGACGGGAGCAGAGGACCGCTGAGCGGTGCTACTCAAAGGATTTCGGACAGGGCTCTTCCGCAAAGTTCCGCACTTCTGCCCGGACACGTTTCGGCTGGCACCGTCTGATCCACGGCGACACGAACAGAGACCCTCTGAGCGACCCTCGTACGCGTCGAAGACCTGACGGTCTTCGGCGCGTCACGCAATGGGCAAACTCTTTCGCTCGCGAGACACCAGAAGTCGGGCGTGTTCGGCCAGCAGCGTCCGCGACCCGCAGCCGCCGATGAGCGGAGCCGACCCGGAAGAGAGCTGAAAATGCATATGAGAATTTATTTCAGACGAACGTGGTGCATGGCCATTGCAACGTCCGCGGTTTGTGGGTGCCGCGCCGAACTACAAAATCCACGCCAGGCGCGCAGAGGCGCGCCAGTGAAGAACCGACCCGAGAAAGACTATGTCGACTAATACATCTGAGAATTTATTTCCGAGACGAACGTGGTGCATGGCCTAACGTCCGCGGTTTGTAGATTGCCGCGTACGCCGAACTAAAATCCCACTGGGCGGCTTGCGCAGAGGCGCGGAGCCGGCCGAAGAGAAGACTATGTCATAGGCTAAAGCCCGAAGATGGTATATATGATGAGCCCGAAGATGGTATATATAATTTTTTTGGCGGTCTCTCGGAATTTATGCGACTTTGGTAATGATGCCTCTTACCAAGCATGATGTGGATTAACAATGCAAGCGTTGAACGGATTTCTGCGCCCGCGGTCCGAGCGGTCGGAAGGACCACCTCCATCGATTCATACCCAGTGCGACCCTCGAGACCGCGGCGGACGTGAAAAGATGGTACATATATTTTTTCCGGGAGTCCCGGAAGATCCAAGGTGGCCCCGGACGTTAAACTTTTATTTTACGGCAGTCTCTCACGGGAGTCAGCCGATTTCGGTAACCAAATGCCTCTTGCAAGTATGGAAGTGGATTAAACTGCAAGCGTACAGATGGATTTCGCCGCAGTCCGCTATCCCTCGGACCGCGGCCGCGACTGTTTCAAATCCGCGGTGGGAGTTAAAGGCAGCGCCCGGACAGGATTTTTTCGCCCCTGACCTCTGTCCCGGAGTCGTGGTTGCGCGTACGCATTAAGTGTCGCCACCGGTGCAGGCCGCCTCGAAATGGCGGCCCACGTCATAACGATCTAAGCATCCCGCCGACCATCGAGGCCGGCCGGCTGGCAGAGACAGGCAGGGTCGGCGGGGACGATCTCTGAATCGCTTCTGGCGAAACGCAAAGTACAACCTTGGGCGTGGATCGCAGCTCGTGGGTCGATGAAGAACATAACCAAAGTGCGCGTCGACATGAACTGCAGGACACATGAACATCGACGTTTGAACATATTGCGGCCCGCGGATTGTCTCGGGCTACGCCTGTCTGAGGTCGGTCGTTAGTACTGGAGCCTACGGCTTCGATGTTAGGGCCAACCGGCTTACACCCGCCGAAACTTGTCGCTCCGTCGCTTTCGCATTTCAAACGCGAGTCGGGCGAGAGCGGAGCGGAGTCCTAGCTGATTTCCGCCGTGCGTCGTTTAAACCCCGATCGCTGATGAGTTTTTCCGGCTAAGCCAGCTCGCGGTCGGCCAGAGTCGACAGGCCGAGGACCGCGGCGCTCCGACGAGGTGGAGAGCGTGCGAGACCACCTGACGTGAGCGAAGGGCGCCCGAGCGGCGGCGACAGGCCAGCCCGGCGGCCGGAAGAGATTCGGAGGGAGCGCACCCTGTCGCGTCGAGCCCCGTTCGAGGGCTCCGCAAGTGACGTTAATGTCTCCCGCGAGGAGAGGGAGCGTTCTGGCACGGCGACTTTGCGTGACGGGAACGGCGCCAAGCGGGCCGCGATGCAGCTCCGGCGCGACTATCGGCGACGGCGCGCGTAGGCACGCCGCCGGGCGCGCACCCAAGCGAAGTGCGCCGAGCTCGGCAGGCGCGCCGCAGCCGCCGCCAGATGCGCGGGTTCCTTCGCTCGGGCGCAGGAGGACAGGCGCGGACCCTCGCGGCCGCGCCCGATTTTTACATATCATTTGACCTCAGCTCAGGCGTAGTACCTAATTAAGCATATTAATAAGGAGAAGAAACTAACCAGGATTCCCTTAGTAGCGGCGAGTGAACGGGAGAAGCCCGGCGCAGATCTCCCGGCCGATCGGTCGGCGAAGTATGGTGTTAGGGAGCGGCCGTTACCCGGCGCGCGCTGGCTCGTTCCAAGTCCTCTTGAAAGGGGCCACGGCCCGCAGAGGGTGCCAGGCCCGTAGTGGACGACGTGCGCGCCCGGGAGGCTCGTCTCCTCAGAGTCGGGTTGCTTGAGATCGCGCCTAGGCAATTAGTAAACTCCATCTAAGGCTAAATACAACCACGGACCGATAGCGAACCCAAGTACCGTGAGGAAAGTTAGAAAGAACTTTGAAGAGAGAGTTCAAGAGTACGTGAAACAGGAAACGGAAGGCGTCAACAAACTAGGCCGGAAACTCATCACCGCTCGCGTGCGCATGCTCGAGCTGCCGACCGCTGCGCGGCCGCAGATAGCTTCGCTATCTCGTCGGTCTCCGCAGGACGGTCGGGCGAATCCTGCTCTGAGCGGGGAAACGGAACCCTCGCGGAGTCTGTTCGAGGCGGTGTGCACTTTTCCTTCGCCGCCAGTGCGTGCGATCCGTTGGTCGGCCCAAGGCCAGAGGTTATTATCGGCGCGGCGGCGCGGGGCTTCGCGGCTCTCCGTCTCGGCGCCGAGTCCCGGTGTGCGCGCCCGGCGGGCGGCTGCAAGCGCCCCGCCGGCCCGGCACCGCCGGTGCAAGCCCACGCCCCGTAGGGGCGGCAGTTGACGGTCATGAAATGCGTGGAAGACGTCTCGTGCGTCACCTACCCCGTCATGGTGGCGAGAACGGCAGGCCTCTCGGACCACGGCCAATTCGGCCCTTCGCAAGCGCGGAACGCGGTGGTTAGCCGCGCCTTGGGCGGCCCGAAGAAGTTTCGTCCTCGCGCATGTCCATCGATACGTTCGCGCGGTGACGGGAGAGGGCTTAGTGGATAACTCGCCTCCGGATCAACCGGCGGCGTAAGTCTCGGTCTACTTTCCGACCCGTCTTGAAACGCGGACCAGGAGTCTAACATGTGCGCGAGTCAATGGGAGCTTCTAAACCCAAAGGCGCAATGAAAGTGAGCCGGGCGCGGCGCAGTTGACCATCGCGCCCGTCGGCGCTGAAGGAGGATAGCACAGGGGCAAGCGCTCCGGCCCGCACTCCAGGGCGTCGTTCGCGGCGCACCTGACGCACGTTTGGTCGCGAAGATAGTGAACTATGCCTGGCCAGGACGAAGCCGGAAACCCTGGTGGAGGTCCGTAGCGATTCTGACGTGCAAATCAATCGTCTGAGCTGGGTAGGGCGAAAAGACTAATCGAACCATCTAGTAGCTGGTTTCCTCGAAGTTTCCCTCCGGATAGCTGGCGCTCCGGAGACTTGAAAGAAATGACAACCGATCTAACTGAATTCATTGGGAAAAGGAATGATTAGAGGCCTTTATAAACCCAATTTTTCTCAAATTTTAAATGGTGAGAAACGCCGGCATCCTCAAACTTAACCGCGGTGATGCCGGCGAAAGGATCGGAGGTCCAGTGGCCATTTTGTAAGCAGAACTGGCGCTGTGGGATGAACCAAACGTAGAGTTAAGGCGCCTAAACCGACGCTATGGATACCATGAAGGGCGTTGTTGTTAAGACAGCTGGGCGGTGGCCATGGAAGTCGGAATCGCTAAGGAGTGTGTAACAACTCACCAGCCGAAGCAACTAGCCCTGAAAATGGATGGCGCTAAAGCGTCGTGCCTATACTTTGCCGCCGGCGGCAAGGCTAGGGTGCCCGCACGTCCCGCGTCGGGGGCGCCGCGCTTCCGCCTAACCAGCGCGCGGCGCAGGAGCCCTGTTAAGCCCCGGTGAGTAGGAGGGTCGCGACGGTGAGCGCAGAAGGGCTGGGCGCGAGCCTGCCTGGAGCGCCGTCGGCGCAGATCTTGGTAGTAGTAGCAAACCTAGCGAGACCCTGGAGGGCTGATGTGGAGAAGGGCTCGTGGAACAGCCGCGCAACGAGTCAGCGATCCAAGCCTAGGGAAACCTGATGTGATGCCGGCCCTAAAATTAAAATTAAAAGTTGCGCGCGTCGGGCAAAGGGAATCCGGTCCCATTCCGGAACCCGGTCGCGGAACTGTTTCACGTCGGGCCCGCGCCGAAAGGCGCAAGCTCGTCGGGGTAACCCAACATGACCCGGAGAAGCCGTCGGGAGGTCTCGAAGAGTTTCTTCTGTTTGAGCGTTCGGGTTCCTGGAATTGCCTAGCGCAGAGAGAGGGAATGGAGCGTAGAGCACCGCAGTGCGGCGGTGTCCAGACATGCCCTTCGGACCTTGAAAATCCGGGGACGGGCCACGGAGGTGTCGCGCCGGTTCGTACCCATATCCGCAGCAGGTCTCAAGGTGAAGAGTTCAGTCGATAGACGAATGGGTAAGGCGCGGCAACTTGATCCGTAACTCGGGATAAGGATTGGCTCTGAGGATCGGGGCGTCGGGCTTGGTCGAGATGCGGACGAGTGTTAACGAGCAGGGCCTGGGCGAAACACGTCGGCAACGGCGTATTGACCTCGGTCCTCGCCTTGGCCTCCGCGGATCTTCCTGCTGCGGGCGCGGCGCGCACGGCTCGCGTGTCGGCGTCCCTGGGCGGCGGCGCGCGGTCGGTCTGCGCGTCGCATCACCCTTCGGCCGCCGAATAACGATCAGCTCAGAACTGGCACGGACCCGGGGAATCGACTGTCTAATTAGAAACAAAGCATCGCGACGGCCCGAAAGGGTGCTTGACGCGATGTGATTTCGCCCAGGCTCTGAATGTCAAAGCGAAGAAATTCAGCAAGCGCGGTAAACGGCGGAGTAATATGACTCTCTATAGCAAAATGCCCGTCATCCAATTAGTGACGCGCATGAATGGATTAACAGATCCTTCTGTCCCTATCTACTATCTAGCGAAACCACGCAATGGAACGGTTGAAAATTAGCGGAAAGAAGACCTGTTGAGCTTGACTCTAGTCTGATCTGTAGAGACATGAGGTGTAGATAAGTGGGAGACGTTTCGGCGTCGCCTTGAAATACCACTACTTCATCGTTTCTTTACTTCACTCGGTGAAGTTGAGGCGTGCGCGGCGGCTTTCGCCTCGCCGGATCGACGTTCTTGAACCAAACGTGCAATGAAAAGGGTAGTGGTGTCCGCAGAGCGTGCACCCACCGCCTCGGCGGCGTCGCTGCGCGCGTGTCGGGGCATGCGCCGCTCTTCACGGGGCGCGTGCCTTTCCGGGCGCGCTCGCGCGTCGGTGCGGAGTCACCGGTGGTCCCGCCGGGGCTCCGCCTTGCAAACCCTCGCGTGACTAGATCCGAGGACACATTCAGGCGGAGTTTGACTGGGCGGTCATCTGTCAAAAGATAACGCAGGTGTCCTATAGTAGCCAGCGAGGACAGAAACCTCGCGTAGAGTAAAAGAGCAAAGCTGGCTTGACCTGGCGTTCAGTACGCGCACGGGCTCGAAAGCACGGTCATCGATCCTTTGGCTCAAGAGTTTTCGGCAAGAGGTGCGAAAAGTTACTACAGGGATAACTGGCTTGTGGCGGCCAAGCGTTCATAGAGACGTCGCTTTTGATCCTTCGATGTCGGTCTCCTATCATTGCGAAGCAGAATTCGCCAAGCGTTGATTGTTCACCCACAACAGGGAACGTGAGCTGGCTTAGACCGTCGAGACAGGTTAGTTTTACTCTACTGATGACGAGTTGTTGCGACAGTAATCCTGCTCAGTACGAGAGGAACCGCAGGTTCGACATTTGGTCTCACGAGTCGGCCGAGCGGCTGGTGCTGCGAAGCTACCGTCCGTTGGATTGTGCCTGCACGCCTCTATGGCAGAATGCTGTTGTGGACCGTGCAGCGACAATATTTCAGGAGTCCCTGAGTCGAACAAGGCTCAATTACGCGAAACTTTAGCGTACTGACCTGGCGTCCGTCTCGTCCTCGGCACGGGCCACGGACCGCGGGTCTGGTTTCACGAACGCCGTTCGGCCGCAGAGGAACAACGAGCCCGGCAAGCCTGTCTTTTGATACGAGCGATCCTGGCCTCGATGCTCGCGCGGCCCTACCAAGACAACGAAGTCGGGACTCGGAATCTTCCAGACGACTTAGGTACCGGGCGAGGCAGTATGCACGGTAGAGCAGCTCAATGCTGCGATCCGTTGCTCAAGCTCTTGCTTGAGATTCGTGCGTCGGGGACGCCTTCGGGGTCCCCGCTTTTTTTCAATTATTTCGGCGCGTGCTCGACGGCCGGCCGATTTTTTCGACAGAGTTATCGCGGTGCTCGACGGCGGAGGCTCGGGCGCACTCTCATCTAACTCTCCATAGAGCGCGGCCGCCGGAAAAATTTAAAAGAAAAAGGTAAAAAGATAGTTTCACAAGAGAAAACTCTAGCACTGCCCTGGGCCAACGCCCACACGCGGCGAAAGCACTGGTTCCGCCAGATCACCGCAGTTGCGCCGCTGGGCCCGCCAGTACTGGTCGGGTGACCGCCCGGGAACCCGGGTGGCGTTGGCATTTTCTTCTGTCTCCAGGGCTCGCGGCCTTTATCAGTCGATTTCGACGTTCTCGCAGAGGACTGCGGGCCCTTTTTGTCACTCGATTTCGCTGTTTCCGCAGAGGGCCCGCGAGGGGCCCTTTTATCACTCGCTTCGAACCCGACCCGCCCCCCCTGGAGCCTTTTCCCGGCGTCGGCCCACGTGTGAATTTTTTTGCTACTTTGCGGCCTAATAACTTCCAGGCGAATGCCGGTGGGGGGTCGTCCGCGCGTGGGCGAGCAGTCCGCACCCCCTTCTTTCGAACCCAGGCCCGCCGCCCCCCTTGGGCCCTTTCCCCGGCGTGCAGGTTAGCTCCAAAGTCGCCCCTCGGGAGGTGTCGGCCCACGTGCTCGGTGCCGACTATGGTTTTGCCGCACGGGAGGTCTAATAACTTCCAGGCGAATGTCCGCGAGGTCGCCCTCGTTTGCGAACAGTCCGCTCGCCTGGCTTTCGAACCCAGGCCCGCCGCCCCCTTGACCCTTTCCCGGCGTTGAGGTTGCCCCAAAGTCGCCGCTTGGGAGGTGTCGGCCCGCGACCACGTGGCCGACGTTGTGATTTCGCCCTTCGGCGTCTAATAACTTCCAGGCGAATGTCGATACGGGGCCGTCTTCTCGTTTGCCTACAGTCCGCTCGCCCGGCCTTCGAACCCAGGCCCGCCGCCCCCCCTTGGACCCTTTCCTCGGCGTTCAGGTCGCCCCGAAAAGGCTACTTAGGAGGCGTCGGCCCACGTGCTTCGGGCCGACTCTGTGATTTTTGCCACTTGGTGGCGGAATAACGTCCAGGCGAATGCCGGTGGGGTCGGTCTCTGCCTGCGAACAGTCCGCTCGCCCTCTTCGAACCCAGGCCCGCCGTCCCCTGGGCCCTTATCCCGGCGTTCAGGCGGCCCAGGTCGCCACTTGGGAGGTGTCGGCCTTCGCCCACGTGGCCGACTCTGAGATTTTCGCCTCTTGGCGTCTAATAACTTCCAGGCGAATGCCGGTGGGGTCGGTCTCTGTCGAACAGTCCGCTCGCCCTCTTCGAACCCAGGCCCGTCCCCTGGGCCTTATCCGGCGTTCAGGGCGGCCCGGTCCCACTTGGGAGGTGTGGGCCCTCGCCCACGGGGCCCGACTCTGAGTTTTCGCCTCTTTGGCGTCTAATAACATCCAGGCGAATGCCGGTGGGGGGTCGTCCGCCGTTTGCGAACAGTCCGCTCGCCTGGCTGTCGAACCCAGGCCCGCGTCCCCTGGGCCCCTTTTTCCGGCGTTCAGGTTGCCCCAAGTCGGCAACTTTGAAGGCGTCGCCCACGGGGAATTTTTTTCTACTTTGCGGTAATAACTTCAGACGAATCCCGGTGCGGGGTCGGTTTCGTCTCAGCAGTCGACCTGGCCGGCTTTCGAACCCAGGCCCGCCGTCCCCTGGACCTTTTCGGCGTGCAGGTCGGCCCGGCGCCACTTGCGGTGCGGGCACGGACTTTTCGCCACTTTGCGGTCTAAACGTCCAGGCGAATCCCGGGTTTGGTCGTCTCGGCAACAGTCCGCCGCCCTCTTCGAACCCAGGCCCGTCCCTGACTTTTTCCCCGGCGTCCAGGTTGCCCAAAGTCGCCGTTGAGGCGTCGGCCCACGTGCTCGGGGGCCGACTTTGCGATTTTTGGCCTGTTTGGGCTGCAATAACTCGGAATGCCGGTGGGGTCGTCCGCGCGTTTGCGAGCAGTCCGCACCCGTTCTTGAACCCAGGCCCGCCGCCCCGGGGCCCTTTTCCCCCGGGAGCAGGTTAGCCCAAAGTCGCGATTTGGGAGGTGTCGGCCCACGACCACGTGGCCGACTTCTGTGATTTTCGCCTCTTGGCGTCGAATAGCTTCCAGGCGAATGCCGGGGGGTGTGGGTTTTCGCGTTGCGAGCAGTCGACCTGGCCGGCTTCTGAACCCAGGCCCGCCTTCCCTGACCCTTACTCGGCGTTCAGGTTGTCCAAAGTCGCCACTTTGGGCGTCGCCCACGGGGCATTTTCTGGCCACTTTGCGGTCTAATAACCCGGCGAATGCCGGTGCGGGTCGGTTTCGCTCCGGCAGTCGACCTGTGGGCCCTCGAACCCAGGCCTCCCAAATTCGGGACCTTTTCCGGCGTCCAGGGGCCCGAGGTCGCCACTTGGGAGGGTCGGCCTTCGACCACGTGTCCGATTCGGGTTTTTTCGCCTCTATTGGGGGGAATAGCTTAAAGGAATCCCGGTGCGGGTCGGTTAGGTGGAGCAGTCGACCTAGCTGGCCCCGAACCCAGGCCCCCCGCCCCTGACCCTCCCTGGCGTTCAGGGTTCCCAAGTCGCCACTTTGGGGCGTCCCCACGTGATTTTGCCACTTTGGGGTCAATAACTCCAGGGAATGCCGGTGGGGTCGCTACGTTTCGAGCAGTCGGCCTTTGTCGGCCGAACCCGGGCCCCGCCGCCCCCTGGCCCTTTCCCGGCGAGCAGGTTAGCCCCAAGTCGCGACTGAGGTGTCGGCCCGCACCACGGGGCCCGACTTGTGATTTTCGCCTTTGGCGTCGAATAGTCCAGGCGAATGCCGTTGGGTGGTTTCGCGTTGCGAGCAGTCGATTCGGCTGGTTAAAACCCAGGCCCCCCTTTTCCCCTGACCCCCCCGGCGTTCGGGGTTGCCCAGTCGCCACTTGGGGGGCCCACGTGCATTTTCACTTTTGCGGTTAATAACCCGGGAATGCTGCTTTTCCGTCTGGGGGCAGTCCCCTTTGTGGGCTCGAACCCAGGCCTGCCACCCCTGCCCCTTCCGGCGTCCAGGCGGTCGGGCCATTTGAGGCGCCTTGACCAGGTCCGATTTCGGATTTTTCGCTCATGGCGGCGAAAAAGGGGCGAATCCCGGGTGGGGGTCGGTTAGCGGGAGATCCCCCCGCGGCTCGAACCCGGGCCCCGGGCCCCCCCTTTTGGACCCCCCGGCGTTCAGGGTTCCCAAAGCCACTTTGGGCCCCCCACGTGCATTTCGGCCACTTCGGTCTAAAAACCCCCGGCGAATGCCGGGGGGTCCTTTTTCCGAGCAGTCATTTTGTCGGCCTAAACCCCAGCCCCCCGCCCTGGGCCCTTTCCCGGCGAGCAGGTTCCCCCCGTGGGGACGGGGAGGTGTGGGCCCCCGGACCACGTGGCTGACTCGGATTTTCCCTTTTGGCGTCAAATATTTCCCGGGCGAATGCCGGGTTGGGGTTTTCTTTTGGAGCAGTCGACCCGGTTTTCGACCTGGCCGGCTGAACCCAGGCCCGCTCTTCCCTTGGACCCTTACCCGGCGTTCAGGGTTGTTTCAAAGTCGCCACTTTGCGGCGTCGGCCCACGTGTGCATTTTCTGGCCACTTTGCGTCTAATAACTCCCAGGCGAATGCCGGTGCGGGGTCGGTTTCGCGTCTGCGGGCAGTCGACCTGTCGGCTCGAATCCAGGCCTGCCAATTCCCCTTGGGACCCTTCTCCCGGCGTCCAGGGCGGCCCCGAGGTCGCCACTTTCGAGGCGTCGGCCTTCGACCACGTGTCCGACTCTGCGGGATTTTTCGCCTCATGGCGGCGAATAGCTTCCAGGCGAATGCCGGTGCGGGGTCGGTTACGCGTTTGCGAGCAGTCGACCTAGCTGGCTTCCGAACCCAGGCCCGCTGCTCCCCTTGACCCTTACTCGGCGTTCAGGTTGTTCTAAGTCGCCACTCCTGCGGCGTCGGCTCACGTGCATTTCTCTTGGCCACTTTGCGGTCTAATAACCTGGTACACGCCGTGGTGGGGGTCGGTTACGCGTTTCGAGCAGTCGACCTTGTCGGCTCGAACCCAGGCCCGCCGCCCCTGGGCCCTTTTCCCCGGCGAGCAGGTGAGCCCTGTGTCGCGACCGGGAGGCGTCGGCCAGCGTTGTGAAAAGCATACAAGTCCGAACGGCGCCTTTGCGGAATTAATTCTCCGCGACGGGGCGTCGGATCGCCACGCGGTTTCGGATTCCGAAAACGACGTAATCTGGCGCGTCGCGCGCGATTTTTCAAAGTCGCCGCGTCGCGAATTAGCGAAATTGTTTAAACAAATTCCGTAAACAATTTCCGTAGATTTTTGGCATTTTTCTCCCGCGTTCCCCGCGCGATCTACGCCTCCCCCGAAAAAACGGTCTGCTCCGCGAAGGTTTTTCCGCGACGGGGGCGGCCGGCAGGGGTGGGGAGCGAACTTTTCTGAAACGCCGTTTCCTCGGAGCTCCGGCGTCGGATCGAAGGGCACTGGCGCTGTCGGATACGCCTCCGCGCGGCCTACTCGGAAAAAATCGGCGTCGGATTCGCGCGGTAAACAAAGAAATTGTTTAAACAATTAACGTAAACAATTTCCGTAGATTTTAGGCAATTTTCCTGGGCAATTTCGCGCGATCTACATGGCTCCCCGAAAACGAAACGCGGTCCGCGGAGGTTTCTGCGGAGGGGGCGTGGCCGGGCAGGGGGTGGGGAACCGTATTTCTTCGAAACGCCGTATCTCGGAGCTCCGGCGTCGGATCGAGTCGCGGTTTGCGCCGTCGGACGCGTCTCCGCGCGGCCTACTCGGAAAAAATCGGCGCTCGATTCGCTCGAACAAGGAAAATTGTTTAAACAATTAACGTAAACAATTTTCCGGGAATTTTTTTAACATTTTTCCTGCGCCTTCCTAAGATCTACGTTAAAAAGGTGAGAAACGGTTCGTCTCCGGCGCCCGCCTGATCGAGTCTCGTCGAGATCCGTCGCAGAGCGCGTACACGCTGGGCCGCCTTTCGGCAAGCTACGAAACAGAGTCGGAAAAAGGGAAGGGTAAAAGTAGGGCACTTTGAGGGCTAATAACTCGACGTTTCGAACCCAGGCCCTTCGTACTGGCGATCCCAGGTGACAGAAGCTCGTCTATCGATTCCGACCGTCCGCGTTCCTCGGAGCGCGGCGCGGCGTGGAGGTCGGCGCCGAATCGGCTTCCGGAGGGCTCGGTCGGAATTTTTGCGGACGAACGAGAAGATATCGAGACGCGGTTTGCGGCGTCGGACGCGGCGTCGGCTGGCGCGTCGTTCGATTTTTCGCGTCCCGTCGCGCGGAAACCGCGAGTGCCCGTCCGATCTCCGGAACCCCGGCCTCCGGGAACCTGCGGGCACTTCAGGCCGACGCGCGGGTGGTCTCGAGTCGGGGTTCGAGTTCGTCGCACGGTTGCCCGGCGCGTCGTTGGGACGCGAAAAAATAAAAACCGACCGAACCACGTGGCCGACCTCGCGATTTTCGCCTTTTTCGGCGTCGAATAACTTGCGCGAATGCCGGTGCGGGTCGGTTTCTCGTCTGCGAGCAGTCGACCTAGCTGGCTCGAACCCAGGCCCGCCTCCCTGGGGGCCTTATCTCGGCGTAGAGGTTAGTTCGAAAGAGGCAACTTTTGAGGTGTCGGCCCACCTGTCGATTTTTTCGCCACTTTGCGGTCTATAATTTCCAGGAGAATGCCGGTGGTCGGTTTCGCGCGTGCGAGCAGTCGACCTGGCTGGCTCGAACCTAAGCCCGCCACCCCTAGGACCCTTTTCCGGCGTCCAGGCGGCCCCGAGGTCGCAATCTTGGAGGTGTCGGCCCGCGACCACGTGGCCGACTGGCGATTTTCGCCTCTTGGCGTCGAATAACCAGGCGAATGCCGGTGGGTCGCGCCTGCGTCCGCGAGCAGTCGACCTCGCCGGCTGTCGAACCCAGGCCTGCTTTTCTGAGGGTCTTTCCCGGCGCGCAGGGAAGCCCCAAAGTCGCACTCGGAGGAGTCGGCCATGTTGTAGTGGCACAAGTCCGAACGCGCCTTTGCGAATTAATTCTCCGCAACGGGCGTCGCATCGCTCGCGGTTTCGATTCCGCAAACGACGTAGCTCGGGCGCGTCGTGCGCGATTTTCGCAAGTCGCCGTCGGCGAATTAGCGAAATTCGTTTAAACAAAGTCCGCGTAAACAATTTCCGTAGATTTTTTTGGCGTTTTCCACCTCGCGCGACCACATGCCGCCGCCGAAAACGTTCGTTTCCGCCGCCCGCCTGATCGAAAAAATAAAACCGACCGAACCACGTGGCGAAAGGCGAAAAACGCGAATATCTCCGCGGTCGAAAGTCGCACCGAGTCGGTTTGTGCCGTCGGACGCGTCTCCGCGCGACCTACTCGGAAAAAATCTCGGCGTTCGATCTGCGCGGTAACAAGGAAAATTGTTTAAACAATTCACGTAAATGATTTTCCCGGAATTTTTAACCTTTTCCGCGTTCCCGGGCGATCTACGTTAAGAGGTGAGAAACGGTTCGTCTCCGGCGCCTGCCTGATCGAAAAAAATAAAACCGACCGAAATCCACGTGGCCGACCTTCGCGATTTTCGCCTTTTCGGCGTCGAATAACTTCCAGGCGAATGCCGGTGCGGGGCCGGTCTCTCGTTTGCCGGCAGTCCGGTCGGCGGACTGTCGAACCCAGACCCGCCGCCCCCGGGGCCCTCTTATCTCGGCGTAGTGTTAGCTCGAAAGGCAACTTGGAGGTGTCGGCCCACGTGTCGTCGATTTTTTCGCCACTTTGCGGTCTAATAACTTCCAGGCGAATGCCGGTGGGGGTCGGTTACGCGTCGGTGAGCAGTCGACCTCGCCGGCTGTCGAACCCAGGCCCGCCGCTGGGGCCTTACCTCGGCGTACAGGTTAGCCTTCGAAAGGGCAACTTTCGAGGTGTCGGCCCACGTGAATTTTTTTCGCCACTTTGCGGTCTAATAACTTCCAGGCGAATGCATGCCGGTGGGGGTCGGTTACGCGTGTGCGAGCAGTCGACCTGCCGGCCGTCGAACCCAGGTCTGCCGCTCTGGGGCCTACCGGCGTACAGGTTAGCCCGAAAGGGGCAACTTCGAGGTGTCGGCCCACGTGTGAATTTTTCGCCATTTTGCGGTCTAATAACTTCCAGGCGAATGCCGGTGGGGGTCGGTTACGCGTTTGCGAGCAGTCGACCTTGCTGGCTGTCGAACCCAGGCCCGCCGCCTCTCTGGGCCTTACCTCGGCGTACAGGTTAGCTCGAAAGGGGCAACTTTGGAGGTGTCGCACCACGTGTGAATTTTTCGCCATTTTGGTACTTATAATCCCAGGCGAATGCCGACGCGGGGTGGGCAGACGTTCGGCGAGCAGTCGACCTCGTTGGCTGTCGAACTCCTGGCCCGCTTTGCCTCTCTGGAGGGTCTTTCCCGGCGTGCAGGTGAGCCCCAAAGTCGCACCTAGCGGTGTCGGCCCGCGACCACGTGAACACCGCACTTCGCCTTGTCGTCGAATAACTTCCAGGAGAATGCCGATGCGGGGGTCGGTCTCGTTTGCCAGCAGTCCGCTCCGGCTGGCTGTCGAACCCGTCTGCCACTTTCTGGGCCCTTCCCGGCGTCCAGGGCGGCCCCAGTCGCCGCTTCGGAGGCGTCGGCCATGCTGTGGAAAAGTACAAGTCCGAATCGCGCCTTGCGAATTAATTCTTCGCAACGGGCGTCGGATCGCCTGCGGTTTCGGATTCGCAACGATTGCAGTTCGTGCGCGTCGCGTGCGATTTTCGCAAAGTCGTTCGCACGCGAATTAGCGAAATTGTTTAAAACAATTAACGTAAACAATTTCCGTAGATTTTAGGCATTTTTCCCGCGTTCCCGCGATCTAGATGCCGCCTCCCGAAACGGTTCGTTTCGCCGAGGTTTTCCGCGGAAGTGACCGGGCAGGGGTGGGGAGTGGAATTTTTCAAACGCCGTCTCGGAGCTCCGGCGTCGGATCGAAGCGCGTTCGTTGTCGGACGCGCCTCATCGCGGCCTACTCGAAAAAACAATCGGCGTTCGATTCGCGCGGTGCAAACAAAGAAAATTGTTTAAACAAATGACATAAATACCGCCGTAGATTTTTTAGGCATTTTTCCTTAGCCCGCGCGCGCGATGCACGTGCCTCCCGAAAACGGTTCGCTCGCGAAGGTTTACCGCGGAGGGGGAGGGCTGGCTGGGGGTGGGGGGACCGTACTTTTCGAAACGCCGTAACTCCGAGCCCGGCGTCGGATCGAAGCGCGGTTTGCGCCGTCGGGATCAGCGCCTTCGCGCGGGCTACTCGAAAAAATCGGCGTTCGATTCGCTCGGAACAAGGAAAATTGTTTAAACAATTCACGCAAACAATTTTCCCGGAATTTTTTAACATTTTTCCCATAGTTCGGGCGATCTACGTTAAAATGTGAGAAAACGGTTTCGTCTCCGGCGCCCGCCTGATCGAGTCTCGTCGAGATCCAATGTAGAGCGCGTACACCACAAGGCCGCTCTCCCGTAAGCCACATGAAAACAAAAATCCGAAAAAGAAAGCGTAAAAGTAGGGCACTTTGAGGCTAATAACCTGGTGTTTTCGAACCCAGGCCCCGTACCGGCGATATCGTAGACGAGAAGCTCGTCTATCGGTTCCGACCGTCCGCGTTCCTGCTCGAGCACGCGGCGCGGCGTGAGGTCGGCGCCGAATCGGCTTCCGGAGGGCCTGGTCGGGAATTTTTTGCGGACGAACGAGAAGAGATATCGAGACGCGTCTGGTGGCGTCGACGCGCTCTCCGCGAGGGCGTCCATGGTATTTTTCTGCTCTGCCGCAAAGTTTCCGTCGCGTCTGAAAGCGCGCGAAAGCGCGAAAAAACGGGTTTTCGATCTCAGCCCGAACGGGCGCGCGGAAAAATCCGGCGTCAACACCGCGCGGTAGAGCTCGCCGAGACGAAGAGAAAGCTCGTGACCCCGAGTCGCCAGAGTCGCCCGTTTCCGAGATATCGGGGAGAAAACGTCGCGAAGCGCGGCGGGGACCGCGAAACGGGTGTTAGGTAACCCGCGCCGAGTTTCGTGATCTAAGAACGCGGATAACCCGGGAAGCAAATCGCATCGGGACGCGGCTTGCGGCGCCGACGCGTCTTCGCGAGGGCCGTCCGCGGTATTTTTCTCGTTTCGCTGAAAAATTTCCGTCGCGTCCGGAAAAAGCGGGAAAGCGCGTAAAAACCGGGTTTTTCCTGCCTGGCGCCCGAACGCGCGCGGAAAATCCGGCGTCAACACCGTGCGGTAGAGTTCGCCGAGACGAAGAGAAAGCCCCGACCCCGAGTCGCTACAGGCGCCCGTTTCCGAGTTATCGAGGAAACGTCGCGGAACGCGGCGGGGACCGCGAATCGGGGAGTTAGGCAACCCGCGCCGAGTTTCGTGATCTAAGAACGCGGATAACTCGGGAAGTAAAAATCGCATCGGGACGCGGCTTGCGGCGCCGGACGCGTCTCGGCGAGGGCCGTCCGCGGTATTTTTGCCGCTCCGCTGAAAAAATTCGGTCGCGTCCGAAAGCGCGGAAAAGCGCGAAAACGGTTTTCGCCCGGCAGCGCGCGAACGCGCGCGCGGAAAATCTGGCGTGAACACCACGCGGTAGAAGCTCGCCGAGACGAAGAGAAAAGCTCATGGACCTCGAACCGCTGGAGGCGCCCGTTTCCGAGCTATCGGAGGGGAAACGTCGCGGAACGCGGCGGGGACCGCGAATCGGGAGTTAGGCAACCCGCGCCGACGGTGATTCAAGAACGCGGATAACCTGGAAGTAAAAATCGCATCGGAACGCGGCTTGCGGCGTCGGACGCGTCTCGAGTGAGGGCCGTCCGCGGTATTTTCTCTGCTCGCTGAAAACGGTCGCGTCCGAAAAGCGGGAAAGCGCGAAGAAATCGCTTTCTCCGCTCCAGCGCGAACGCGCGCGCGCAAAATCCCGCGTCAACACCACGCGGTAGACCTCGCCGAGACGAAGAGAAAAGCTTGGCGGGCCTGAACTGCCGGAGGCGCCTGTTTCCGAGACATCGGCGACGAAAAGGCGCGGATTGGCGGCGGGGACCGCGTCAAGGGGCTGCTTAGGCAACCCGCGCCCGGTTACGCGATGTAAGAACGCGAATAGCCTGGGAAGGAAACGTCGCAGCGAACGTGCGGCCGGCGGCGTCGGACTCGCCGCGTCGTCGCGCGTCTGACGCCGCGCGCGCGGAAAACCGCCCGCCGCGAAAACGAAAGTCGGCGACGCAGGGGTCGAACCCGGACCCCGAGAACCTGCGCTACCCGGCGATCAGATAGAACGCCTCCGTTCCTACCGAAAAGGTCTCCGGCGCCGCGGCGTCTGACGCTCCGTTTCGCGCCATGAATTTTGCAAGATTAATTGTTTATAAGCCGTTTTCCGCTGCCGCGCGTAGAGGCGACCGGACCGCTGCCGCCCGATTGGGAAACTGCTTCGCGACGAAAAGGTCATGCGGGTCGACGACGTCCGGACGCTTCGTTTCTGGCGCTAGCGAATTTGTTTTATCCCATTGTTTATAAGCGAATAACTCCGGCTGCGGAGCGAGATATCGAACTCCGAACGCCGAGAAAAGGGCCCAAGGGGGACGGCGGGGGTCTGGGTCTGAAAGCCGGGCGAGCGGACTGTTCGCAAACGGCGGACGACTTCACCGGCATTCGCCTGGATGTTATTAGACGCCAAAGAGGCGAGGGTTCCCGGTGAGTCGGCCACGTGGGCGAAGGCCGACACCTCCCAAGTGGCGACCTTGTGGGCCGCCCCGCAACGCCGGGATAAGGGCCCAAGGGGGACGGCGGCCTGGCTCGAAAGAGGGGCGAGCGGACTGTTCGGCAAACGAGACCGACTCCCCACCGGCATTCGCCTGAAGTTATTAGACGCCAAAGAGGCGAAAAATCTCAGAGTCGGCCACGTGGGCGAAGGCCGACACCTCCCCAAGTGGCGACCTTTGGGCCGCCCTGAACGCCGGGATAAGGGTCCTGGCGGGGGACGGCACTGCCTGAAAGAGGGGCGAGCGGACTGTTCGTAAAACAGAGAACACCCACCGGCATTCGCCTGGAAGTTATTAGACGCCAAAGAGGCGAAAATCTCAGAGTCGGCCACGTGGGCGAAGGCCGACACCTCCCAAGTGGCGACCTCAGCCGCCCTGAACGCCGGGATAAGTGGGCCCAAGGGGGACGGCGGCCTGTCGAAAGAGGGCGAGCGGACTGTTCGCAAACGAGAGACCGACTCCCACCGGCATTCGCCTGGAAGTTATTAGACGCCAAAGAGGCGAAAATCCCAGAGTCGGCCACGTGGGCGAAGGCCGACACCTCCCAAGTGGCGACCTTGGGGCCGCCCTGAACGCCGGGATAAGGGCCCAAGGGGGACGGCGGCCTGGGTTCGGAAAGAGGCGAGCGGACTGTTCGCAACGAGAGACCGACTCCCACCGGCATTCTGATCGTTATTCCGCCACCAAAGTGGCAAAATCACAGAGTCGGCCCGAGCACGGGCCGACGCTCCTAAGTAGCCTTTTCGGGGCGACCTGAACGCCGAGGAAAGGGTCCAAGGGGGCGGTGGGCCCGCGCCCCCCCGCACGCGAAGGCCGGGCGAGCGGACTGTAGGCAAGAGAAGACGGCCCTGTATCGACATTCGCCTGGAAGTTATTAGACGCCAGCAAGGAAATCACAACGTCGGCCACGTGGTCGCGGGCCGACACCTCCCAAGCGGCGACTTTGGGGCAACCTCAACGCCGGGGAAAGGGTCCAGCAAGGGCGGGCCTGGGGTTCGAAAGCCAGGCGAGCGGACTGTTCAAACGAGGGGCGACCGCGGAGACATTCGCCTGGTGCTATTAGACCTCCCGTGCGGCAAAATCACATAGTCGGCACCGGAGCACGTGGGCCGACACTCCGAGGGGGCGACTTTGGAGCTAACCTGCACGCCGGGGAAAGGGCCTGGCGGGGGCGGCGCCTGGGTTCGAAAGAAGGGGTGGACTGCTCGCCCACGCGCGGACGCATAGACTTCACCGGCATTCGCCTGGAAGTTAGGCCGCAAAGTAGCAAAAATTCACACGGGCCGACGCCGGGAAAAGGCTCCAGGGGGCGGCGGGTCCGGGCCCGGAGCGAGTGATAAAAAGGAGACACTGCGGCCCTCTGCGGAAACGGCGAAATCGAGGACAAACGGAGCCCGCGGGGCCCTCTGCGAGAACGTCGAAATCGACTGATAAAAGCGATCCCGCGAGGGGCCCTTGAGGAATAGAACACCGCCAACGCCACCTCGGGTTCCCGGCGGTCACCCGACCGGCATCGGCGGGGGCCCGGCGGCGCTTTAACTGCGGTGATCTGACGAGAAACCGGTGCTTTCGCCGCGGTGCGCCGGCCCCGGAGCGGTGCTAGACTTTTCAGAAACTATACTTTTTTACCTTTTCTTTTAAATTTTTTCTGGCGGCCGCGCTCGCGCGTGCGGATAGTTAGACGGGGCGCCTGAAACCCCCGCCGTCGAGCACACGCGAATAACTCTGTCGAAAAATCGGCCGGCCGTCGAGCACGCGCCGAAATAATTGCGTGCGCGGGGACTCCTGAAGGGCGTCCCCGAACGGCACGAATTTCCAAGCAAGAGGCTTGAGCTTAACGGATCGCAGCATGAGCTGCCTCTACCGTGCATACCGGCCCGGCACCTGGTGGCGGCGGCAGGGCCGCGCGAGCGATCGAGGCCCGGGATCGCCTGTATCAAAAGACTCTGAGCTTCGCCTGGGCCTTCCGTTGTTCCGCGGCCGAACGGCGTTCGTGAAACTGAACCCGCGGTCCGTGGCCCGTGCCGAGGACGAGACGGACGCCGGGTCGGTACGCCAAAGTTTCGCGCACTGGAGCCTTGTTCGACCTGGGACTCGAGAGCCATTGTCGCTTCACGGTCCAGAACAGATTCTGCCTTAGAGGCGTTCAGGCATAATCCAACGGACGGTAGTTTCGCAGCACCGGCCGCCTGGCCGACTGCGAAATTAAATGTCCGAACCTGCGGTTCCTCTCGTACCGAGCAGGATTACCGTCGCAACAACTCGTCATCAGTAGTAAACTAACCTGTCCTTAATGACGGTCTAAACCCAGCCCACGTTCCCTGTTAGTGGGTGAACAATCCAACGCTTGGCGAATTCTGCTTCGCAATGATAGGAAGAGCCGACATCGAAGGATCAAAAGCCGACGTCGCTATGAACGCTTGGCCGCCATGCTTCGGGTTATCCCTGTGGTAACTTTTCTTGACACCTCTTGCCG
This sequence comes from Teleogryllus oceanicus, assembly GCA_964035755.1. NCBI lineage: Eukaryota > Metazoa > Arthropoda > Insecta > Orthoptera > Gryllidae > Teleogryllus > Teleogryllus oceanicus. The sequence goes on along the minus strand of CAXIVR010000013.1, from coordinate 15,172,907 downwards.
AAAACTCTTCGGAGCCAAAAGGATCGATAGACTGTGCTGCAGCCCGTGCGCGTACTGAACGCCCGGGTCAAGCCAGCTTTTGCTCTTACTCTACGCGAGGTTTCTGTCCTCGCTGAGCTAGCCTTAGACACCTGCGTTATCTGACAGATGTACCGCCCCAGCCAAACTCCCGGCCTGAATGTGTCCTCGGATCTGATCACGCGAGGGGTTTGCAAGGCGAGCCCTGGGCGGGACCACCGGTGACTCCCACCGACAGAGCGCGAGCGCGCCCGGAAAGAGCGGCACGCGCCCCTGTGAAGAGCATGCATGCGCGCCCCCGACACGCGCGCGAGCGACGCCGGCCGAGAGGGCGGTGGGTGCCACGCTCTGCGGACACCACTACCCTTTCATTGCACGTTTGGTTCAAGAACGTCGTGCCGGCGAGGCGAAAGCCGCCGCCGCACGCCTCCAGCTTCACCGAGTAAGTAAAGAAACGATGAAAGTAGTGGTATTTCAAAGGCGACGCTGAAACGCTCCACTTATGCTACACCTCTCATGTCTCCTTACAGATCCAGACTAGAGTCAAGCCCAACAGGGTCTCTTCCCCGCTAATTTTCCAAGCCCGTTCCCTTGGCAGTGGTTTCATATAGATAGCAGATAGGACAGAAGGAATCTCGTTAATCCATCTCATGCGCGCGTCACCACTGGATGACGAGGCATTTGGCTACCTTAAGAGAGTCATAGTTACTCCCGCTGCTTCACCCGCGCTTGCTTGAATTTCTTCACTTTGACATTCAGAGCACTGGCAGGAAATCACATCGCGTCAACACCCTTTCGGGCCGTCGCGATGCTTGTTTAATTAGACAGTCGGATTCCCTGGTCCGTGCCAGTTCTGAGCTGATCGTTATTCGGCGGCCGAAGGGTGATGCGACGCGCGAATGATCGCGCGGCGCCGGCTGCCCGAGACACCGACACGCGCGAGCCGTGCGCGCCGCGCCCGCAGCAAGGAAGATCCGCGGGAGGCCAAGGCGAGGACCGAGGTCAATCACGCCGTTGCTGACGTGTTTCGCCCAGGCTCCCGCTCGTTAACACTCGTCCGCATCTCGACTAAGCCCGACGCGCCCCGATCCTCAGAGCCAATCCTTATCCCGGAAGTTACGGATCCAAGCTGCCGACTTCCCTTACCTACATTCGTTCATCGACTAGGAGGCTCTTCACCTGGAGACCTGCTGCGGATATGGGTACGAACCGGCGCGACACCTCCACGTGGCCCGTCCCCGGATTTTCAAGGTCCGAAGGGCATGTCTGACACCGCCGCAACTGCGGTGCTCTACGCGCTCCATTCCCTCTCTGCGCTTAGGTAATTCCAGGAACCCGAACGCTCAAAACAGAAAAAGAAAAACTCTTCCCAGATCTCCCGGACGGCTTCTCCTGGGTCATGTTGGGTTACTTCCTGACGAGCTTGCGCCTTCGGCGCGGGGCCTCGACGTGAAACGGTTCCGCGACCGGTTCCGGAATGGGGACCGATTCTTCGCTCGACGCGCGGCCAACTTTTTAATTTTAATTTTAGAGGCCGGCATCTGCACCGGTTTCCCCAGGGCTTAGATCGACTGACTCGTGTGCAACGGCTGTTCACGAAACCCTTCTCCACATCAGCCCTCCAGGGTCTCACAGAGCATTTGCTACTACTACCAAGATCTGCGCCGACGGCGGCTCCAGGCAGGCTCGCGCCCAACCCTTCTGCGCTCACCGTCGCGACCTCCTACTACCGGGCTTAACAGGCTCCCGCCGCGCGCGCCGGGTTAGTGGCGCGGCGCCCCCCTGACGCGGGACGTGCGGGCACCCCAGCCTGGCGCCGGCGGTGCATAGGCACGACGCTTTAGCGCCATCCATTTTCAGGGCTAGTTGCTTCGGCTGGTGAGTTGTTACACACTCCTAGCGACCTGACTTCCATGGCCACCGCCCAGCTGTCTTAAGCGTGTCAACGCCCCTTCATGGTATCCCATAAGTCGGTTTAGGCGCCTTAACTCTACGTGTTTGGTTCATCCCACAGCGTTCTGTTATCAAAATGGCCCACGGACACTCACGATCCTTTCGCCGGCATCACCGCGGTTAAGTTTGAGGATGCCGGCGTTCTCACCCATTTAAAGTTTGAGAATAGGTTAAGGCCGTTTTCGACCTCTAAGGCCTCTAATCATTCGCTTTACCGAATGAGATTCGGTTGTCATTTCTTTCAAGTCTCCGAGCGCCGCTATCCTGAGGGAAACTCGAGGGAACCAGCTACCGACGGTTCGATCAGTCTTTCGGCCCTATACCCAGCCTGAGATCGATTTGCACGTCAGAATCGCTACGACTCTCCACCAGGGTTTCCCCTGGCTTCGTCCTGGCCAGGCATAGTTCACCATCTTCGGCACCAACGTGTGCGTCGGTGCGCCGCGAACGACGCCCCGGGGAGTGCGGGCCGGAGCGCTTGCCCCCGTGCCATCTCCTCCTCGCCGGGACGGGGCGCGATGGTCAACCGCGCCGCGCCTGGCTTCACTTTCATTGCGCCTTTGGGTTTAGAAGCCCCATTGACTCGCGCACATGTTAGACTCCTGGTCCGTGTTTCAAGACGGGTCGGAAAGTAGACCGGAGACTTTACGCCGCTGGCGATCTGAGGCGAAGTTGGTTCACTCAAGCCCCTCTCCTGTCACCGCGCGAACGTATCGATGGGATACGCGCGAGGACGAAACCCCTTCGGGCCGCCCAAGCGCGCTAGCTAACCACCGCGTTCCGCGCTTGGTGAAGGGCCGTGAATTGGCCGTGGTCCGAGGCCCGCCGCCCTCGCCCGCCTTGCGACGGGGTGGTAGGTGACGGTCGAGACGTCTTCCACGTATTTCATGACCGTCAACCGCCGCCCCGCTACGGGCGGGCTACACGGCGGCCGGGGAAAGCGCCGGCGGGGCGCTGTAAAGCCGCCCGCCGGGCGCACACCGGGGACTCGGGCGCCGAGACGGAGAGCCGCGAAGCCCTGCGCCGCCGCGCCGATAATAACCTCTGGGCCTTGGGCCGCCGACCAACGGATCGCGACGCACTATGGCGAAGGCCGAAAGCGCACACCGCCTCGAACAGACTCTCATGAGGGTTCCGTTTCGCCCAGAGCAGATTCGCCCGACTGGGCTCTGCGGAGACCGACGAGATAGCGAAGCTAGTTCGCGGCCGCGCAGCGGTCGGGTAGCTCGAGCGCACGCGAGCGGTGATGAGTTTCCGGCCCATTTGGCCTGATTACCTTCCGTTTCCCTGGGCGTTTCACGTACTCTGAACTCTCTTCAAAGTTCTTTTTCAACTTTCCTCACGGCACTTGTTCGCTATCGGTCCGTGGTTGTATTTAGCCTTAGATGGAGTTTACCACCTGCTTAGGCCGCGATCTCAAGCAACCTGACTCTGAGGAGACGAGCCTCCCGGGCGCGCACGTCGTCCACTACGGGCCTGGCACCCTCTGCGCCGTGGCCCTCAAGCGACTTGAACGAGCCAGCGCGCCGGGCACGGCCGCCCCTAACACCACATTTCGCCGACCGATCGGCCGGGAGATTCGGTGCTGGGCTTCCCTGTTCACTCGCCGCTACTAAGGGAATCCTGGTTAGTTTCTTTCCTCCCTTATTAATATGCTTAAATTTAGGTACTCACGCCTCGAGCTGGAGTCGCAACGATATGTAAAAACGGGCGCGGGCCGCGAGGGTCCGCGCCCGTCCTCCTGGCGCCCGGAGCGAAGGAACCCGCGTATCTGGCGGTGGCCGCGGCGCCCGCCGAGCTCGGCGCACCTTTCGCTTGCGCGGCCTGGCGGACGCGCCTACGCGCCGTCGCCGATAGTCGCGTCGGAGGCATCGCTGCGTTCGCTTGGCGCCGTTCCCGTCACGCAAAGTCGCCGTGCCAGAACGCCCTCTCCTCGCGGGAGACAATCGTCATTTCGTGGAGCCCTCGAACGGGGCTCGACGCGACAGGGTGCGCTCCTCCGAATCTCTTCCGGCCGCCGGGCTGGCCCAATGCCGCTCGGGCGCCCTTCACGCTCACGTCAGGTGGTCTCGCACGCCACCTCTGTCGGAGCGCCGCGCGGTCCTCGGCCTGTCGACCTCTTCGGCCGACCGCGAGCTGGCTTAGCTGGAAAACTCATCGGGGCGATCGGGGTTTTAAACGACGTGCATTTAAGGAAAACTGCCAGGACCCGCCTCCGCTTCGCCCGACCTGCGTTTGAAATGCGAAAGCGACGAGCGACAAGCTCGCAAGGCCGGTTAACCTAACATCGGCTGTAGGCTCCAGTACTAACGACCGACCCTCAGACAGGCGCAGCCCGGGAGAAATCCGCGGGCCGCAATATGCGTTCAAAACGTCGATGTCTGCGTGTCCTGCAGTTCATGTCGACGCGCAATTTGTTGCGTTCTTCATCGACCCACGAGCCGAGTGATCCACCGCCCAAGGTTGTACCTTGCGTTTCGCTAGAAGCGATTCAGAGACTGTCTCCCGCCGACCCCTGCCCGGCTCCCGGGGCGAAGCCGGCCGGCCTCGATGGTCAAGGGGATGTTTAGAGATCGTTGAGGACGTGCGGGCCGCCATTTCCGAGGCGGCTCGGCACCGGTGGCGGACACGGATGCGTAATGCGCAACCACGACTCGGGACAGAGGTCAGAAGGAAAAATCCCGTCCGGCGTTACCTTTAACTCCCCACCGCGATTTGTCGTTGCGGCTGCGGTCTCGAGGGCGCGGACTGCGGGCGCAGAAATCCATTCGTACGCTTGCGTTTAATCCACTTCATACTTGCAAGAGGCATTTGGCTAACAAATCGGCTGGGACTCCCGTGAGACCGCTTGTAAAATAAAGTTTAACGTCCGGGCCACCCTCAACTGCGGACTTCTGGGACTCCCGGAAAAATATATGTACCATCTTTTTTTCACGTCCGTCATGGTCTCGAGGGGTCGCACTGGGCATGAATCGATGGAGGTGGTCCTCCTTCGACCGTCTTTTTCCTGACCGCGGGCGCAGAAATCCGTTCAACGCTTGCATTGTTAATCCACATCATATGCTTGCAAGAGGCATTTGGCTACCAAATGGCTGGGACTCCCGTGAGAGACCGCCAAAAAAAAAAAAATTATATATACCATCTTGGGCCATCATATAGTACCATCTTTCGGGCTTTAGTCTAGACATAGTCTTTCTTCGGCCGGTCTTTCCATGCCTCTGCGCAAGCCGCCCAGTGGGGATTTTTTAGGTTCGGCGTACGCGGCATCCACAAAACCGTGGACGTTAGGCCACCACGTTCGTCTCGGAAATAAATTCTCAGATGTATTAGCTTCCAGACATAGCCCTTCTCGGTCGGCTCTCTTCATCGTATATGGCGCGCCTCTGCGCGCCTGGCAGTGGATTTTGAAGTTCGGCGTACGCGGTAACTCCACAAACCGCGGACGCTGCACGGCCATGCACCACGTCTGTCTCGAAACAAATTCCTCATATGTATTAGCTCTCTTCGGGTCGGCTCCGCTCATCGGCAGCGCGTCGCGGTCGCGGGACGCCGCCGGCCGAACACGCCCGACTCCTGCGTCTCGCGAGCGAAAAGAGTTGGCCCATTGCGTGACGCGCCGAAGACCGTCAGGTCTCGACGCGTACGAGGGTCGCTCAGAGGGTCCCCCTGCTCCCGTCGTCGGATCTGGGACGGTGCCAGCCGAAATCGTCCGGGCAGAAGTGCGAACCTTGAGGAAGAGCCCCGTCCTCGAAACTTTGAGTAAAGCACTCGCTCAGCGGGTCCCCTGCCCCGTCGTCGGATCTGGGACGGTGCCAGCCGAAATCGTCCGGCAGAAGTGCGAACTACGAGCGAGAGCACGTCCTCGAAAACTTCTGAGGAAAGCACCCCATCGCCAAAACCCGCGCGCGGCGTCCGCTGAGTCGGGCTCGTCCGGTGCATCGTCGGTGACCGCTTTCGCGCACGCCTCGGCGCGCAAGCCGCCCTTACCAGTGGGGTTTTTTGTAGTTTTGCGTACGCGGCACCCACAAACCGCGACGCCATGGTCATATCATATCTGTCTCGGAAATAAATTCCTTCGCGGTTTCAGATGTATTAGGCCTAGACATAGTCTCTTTCTCGCGGGTCGGCTCTGCTCTCGAGCGCGCAAGTGGCCGCGGGCCGCGGACGCTGCCGAAGCCGAACACGCCTGGACTCTGCGTCTCGCGAGCGAAAAGAGTTTGCCCATTGCGTGACGCGCCGAAGACCGTTAGGTTCCGACGCGCGAGGGTCGCCTAGAGGGTCCCCCCTGCTCCCGTCGTCGATCTGGGACGGTGCCAGCCGAAATCGTCCGGGCAGAAGTGCGAACCTTGAGGAGCCCCGTCTCGAAACTTTGAGTAAAGCACTCGCTCAGCGGGTCCCCCCGCCCTGTCGTCGGATCTGGGACGGTGCCAGCCGAAATCGTCCGGGCAGAAGTGCGAACCATGAGCGAGAGCACCGTCCTCGAAACTTCGAGGAAAGCACCATCGTCAAAACTCCGCGCGGCGTCTCACAGAGTCGGCTCGTCTGGCAGAATGTCGGCGACCGCTTTCGCGTACGCCTCGGCGCAAGCCGCCCTTATCCAGTGGGGCTTTTAGAAGTTTTGCGTACGCGGCACCCACAAAACCGGGTGACGTTACGGCTCGCACTACATCTGTCTCGGAAATAAATTCTCTGGCGGTTTCCTCAGATGTATTAGCTTCAGACATAGTCTTTCTCGGTCGGCTCCGCCTTCGGCGCGCGCGGTTGCGGGCCGCGGACGCTGCCGGGCCGAACACGCCCGACTCCTGGCGTCTCGCGAGAGCGAAAAGAGTTTGCCCATTGCGTGACGCGCCGAAGACCGTTAGGTCTCGACGCGTACGAGGGTCGCTCAGAGGGTCTCCGTTCTGTCGTCGGATCTGGGACGGTGCCAGCCGAAATCGTCCGGGCAGAAGTGCGAACCTTGGAGGAGAGCCCCGTCCTCGAAACTTTGAGTAGCGACCCGCTCAGCGGGTCCTTGCTCCGTCGTCGGATCTGGGACGGTGCCAGCCGAAATCGTCCGGGCAGAAGTGCGAACCATGAGCGAGAGCACCGTCCTCGAAACTTCGAGGAAAGCACCCCATCGTCAAAACCTCGCGCGGCGTCTCACAGAGTCGGGCTCGTCCGGTGCATCGTCGGCGACCGCTTTCGCGCACGCCTCGGCGCAGAGCCTTCCCTTTATCCAGTGGGGGTTTTTAGAAGTTTTGCGTACGCGGCACCCACAAACCGCGGACGTTACGGCCTGCACCACATTCGTCTCGGAAATAAATTCCTTCGCGGTTTCCTCAGATGTATTAGCTCTAGACATAGTCTTTCTCGGGTCGGCTCCGCTCGGCGCGCGCGGCCGCGGTCGCGGGACGCTGCCGGCCGAACACGCCCGACTCCTGAGGTTCCGCGAGCGAAAAGAGTTTTGTCGACGTGCGACGCGCCGGAAGACCGTTAGGTCTCGACGCGCACGAGGTCGCCTGCGGTCCCCTGCTCCCGTCGTCGGATCTGGGACGGTGCCAGCCGAAATCGTCCGGGCAGAAGTGCGAACCTTGGAGGAAGAGCCGTCCTCGAAACTTTGAGTAAAGCACTGCCTAGCGGGTCCCCCCTGCTCCCGTCGTCGGATCTGGGACGGTGCCAGCCGAAATCGTCCGGGCAGAAGTGCGAACCATGAGCGAGAGCGCCCTGTCCTCGAAACTTCCGAAGAAAAAGCACCCCATCGTCAAAACCTCGCGCGGCGTCTCCACAGAGTCGGCCTGTCCGGTGCATCGTCGGCGACCGCTTTCGCGCACGCCTCGGCGCAGAGCCTCTCCCTTTCGTTAGCTTTGAAGCTCTTCGGCTTGCTTTGGACTGCTTGGTTTCAGCCCGCCGTATTAGCCTTTGAGCACATGTTAGTCTTTCGCCCCTATTCGGCTGGGACTGCTGGGCTCAGCCCGCCGTATTAGCTCTTTGAGCACATGTTAGTCTTTTCACCCCCATTCGGCCGACTGCCAGCTCAGCCCGCCGAATAAAGCCTACGTCCGCGGCCCCAGACACCGCGGACACAGCACTACTCCTGCCCGAAATAACTCAGATGTATTAGCCTAGCGAGCACATGTTAGTCTTTCACCCCTATTCGCCGACTGCCTACCTCAGCCCGCCGTATTAGCTCTTTTGAGCATGTTAGTTCATCGCCCCTATTCGGCTGGGACTGGTTGGGCCCAGCCTGCCGAATAAAAAGTGCATAACGTCCGCGGCTCCTCTTGCTTTCCACCGCGGACGAAAGCGCAGAAATCCATTCACTCATTTTCGGGAGGGTGCATCAAGTCCTTTGGTATCAAAGAGGGTAAGCAGCCCTCTGCGTTGTTTATGAGCTTTCTTAGCTCTCGGAGAGTTCAAGACCTCTCAAAATCGGCTGAATTCTGGTGGGGCCAGCCTTCGGAGGGTGGGTAAAACCGGTTTTCGGCTCCGACTGCCGTGCTCATTCGCCGAAAAATGGAGCTTTCTTTGGCCCGAGAGGTGCGTTAAGTCCTTCAAAATCGGCTGGGACTCCCGCGTGGGAGCCCGCCGAAACATGTATTAGCCTAGGCATTTCTTAGAGGGTGCGTTAAGTCCCTCTGCCTTCACTCGACGCGCGCGGCTCGGCGAGACTCTCTTTTTTCGCAGGCCTCCTCGAGAAAATACGCTCGAGTCCGGTTCGTTCCGCCCCGGGACCGACTCCGGAGAGGTGCCGGGCGGTTTCGCTCGCGGGCACCCACCCGACGCCAGACACGCGGCGCGAGCGTGTAGGAGCAAGCTTTAGAGATGGAAGCCAGAGTTTAGGACTATTACTCGTCCCGAATCTGCGGTGTGCCGTCAGACGGCACCGCCATGAGTCACAGCCCGGCACTCCACCAGTTTCAGATGATGGGTGTACCGAACTCCTCACCAAAGACGTCGCAACAAGCTACAGCCGAGTCCTTCGTCCGTCGACAGCTTCCACCCCAGATGTCGGCGAAAGAAGAGTAAGACGTTTAGCGGCCGGAGACGCCCGAGCGACTTCGGTGCTCCGAGAAAGAAAAAAGCTTGCTTCGCCACTGCGTTTCGCGAAGAAATTCGAGAGGCGCGCTCGGCGCCTCGGGACTCCTCGGGAGTCTGTTGGTCTCGGGGCCCTGGCCCACCTACCATCTTTCGGAAACAGTAAGTGCGCTTACTCTTCGTCGCTTCTCTCGGCGCGCGCCTCGGCGACTCTTTCCGCAGGGGCCTCTCGAGAAAAACGCGCTCGAGTCCGGTTCGTTCCGCCCCGACCGACTCCGAGAGTGTGCCGGGCGTTGGTTTCGCCTCGTACACTCCACCAAGCCGCCAGAGCGGCGCGAGCGTGTAGATAAGTTTAGAGATGGAAGCCAGAGTTTAGACTATTACTGTCCCGAATCTGCGGTGCCGTCAGACGGCACTGCCAGCGGGTCAGCAGCCGCCCGGCACCCACCAGTTTCAGATGATGGTGTACCGAACCTCACCAAAGACGTCGCAACAAGCTACAGCGCCGAGTCCTTCGTCCGTCGACACAGCTTCCAATTCCCAGATGCTCTATGAAAGAAGAGTAAGACGTTTAGCGGCCGGAGACGCTCGAGCGGACTCGGTGCTCCGAGAAAGAAAAAGAGAATGCTTCGCCACTCGCGCTTCGGGAGAAGTAGTAGTAATTCCACATGCTTTCGGGGATCTCTCCCAGCAAGAGACTTTCGGGGAACGGTGCGGCGGCCCGTCGGCGGCTGGTGAGGCGCGCGAGGCGCGCTGCCGACCAGACCCGACGGACGCGCCACCGACACACCTCTCGGACGAGAGAACCTCTTCGAGCGGCGACGGCCCCGCGCGAAACCCCTGCCTGTACGAGCCGCGGCCGTCGCTTTCTCGACGATATATACGAACGGGAAAACGAGAAGTTCCGGCCCGCCCGAGGCGGGTTTCGTCGTAGCGAAGGCTCGCCTACCGCCAGGCGCCTCCGCTGGGATGAGACCGACACTCGCGACCGAGATTGCAAGCTCGACGCGAGTTCCAGGAGCGGCGGCGCAGCCGCTCCCGTGTTTCGTTATCGACGCCCGGCGGGGGGGGCGTTTCCGCCCCGTCGTGCAATTGACCGGCTGCGCCATTCCCGGTTGTTCATCGAGGCGCCGCGGCAGAGAACACACCTCCGCGCACGGCTGGCTGAGTCGCCGTTCGGCGCCGCCCGGCGTGTATTTTCCGGAGCGGCGCCTTATTCCGGCCCGTTCGGGCCTCCCCGCCGCCCGTCGCCGAGCTTTGGGTCTTTTTCCCTCCCCACCCCCCGCTCTACGCCCCGCGGAGGAAAGAGCGTTGCGACGCCGCGCCCACGGCAAGCGCCCGGGACCACCGAGCGCTTCCCAGAACGACAGCGGCGCCACGCGGCCCGCCTGCTTCCTGTGGGCTGCGCGCGTGCGCGGCTCCCGCGCGAGTTCGCTCGCGGGACGGTTGACTAGACCGCCCCGCTCGCCGCCCGCGCGCTCGCCGGCGCCCGCCGCCAGGGTGCCGAGGCCCCGAAGCCTCGCGCCTCTTTCGATTCGGCTTCGAGACAAACGATAGGCCGGTTCCGCCCCGACCGACCCGGAGTGCCGGGCGTTGGCCTCGCCTGTGGGCACCTGCCCACGCCAGACGCGGCGCGAGCAGGTAGGAGCAAGCTTTAGAGATGGAAGCCAGAGTTTAGGACTATTACTCGTCCCGAATCTTGCGGTGCCGTCAGACGGCACCGCCAGCGGGTCACAGCCCGCACCCACCAGTTTCAGATGATGGTGTACCGAACTCACCAAAGACGTCGCAATAAGCTACAGCCGAGTCCTTCGTCCGTCGACACAGCTTCCACCCCAGATGCTCTGTATGCGAAAGAAGAGAAAGACGGTTTTGTGGAGGCAGTCTGCGCGCGCGCGCAGCGAAGGAGCGCCCGAACGCCGAGCGCGAACCTCGAAAGGCACCTGCGTCTTCGTGTTCGGGGTGTCGACCCGACGCAGTATGGCGCGCGGCGCTCCAAGAGTAAGAAAAGCGAAAGAGCTCGAGAGCCCTGGGCCTCTCTCGGGGTTTTTTGCTTCGGGGCTCCGGCCCCGTCAGTGAGCTTACGTTAATGATCCTTCCGAAGGTTCACCTACGGAAACCTTTGTTACGACTTTTACTTCCCTCTAATATTCGCCTGGTCATCTTTCCGGCCTTACGGCCCCCTGGGAAGGGTCCGCGGGCTGGTCCGAAGAGACCTCACTAAAATATTCAATCGGTAGTAGCGACGGGCGGTGTGCGCAAAGGCAGGGACTTAATCAGCGGGAAGTAATGATTCCCGCTTAATTATATCTCCTCGTTGGTGGGGAAGAATTGCAAGCCCTAATCCCTAGCACGAAGGAGTTTCAACGGGTTACCCGGCCTCTCGAGCAAGGAAAACACACGTTGATACTTCAGTGTAGCGCGCGTGCTGCCCAGAACATCTAAGGGCATTACAGACCTGTTATTGCCCGCACTTCCAGTGGCTGGAAGCCGCCTGTCCTCTAAGAAGAGTGTTGGTCGCCGGCTGCACAGGGGATGCCGGTTTCGACTAGTTAGTAGGGTAGGATCTCTCGTTCGTTATCGCAATTAAGCAGACAAATCACTCCACGAACTAAGAACGGCCATGCACCACCACCCACCGAATCAAGAAAGAGCTCTCAATCTGTCAATCCTTCCGGTGTCCTGGGCCTGATGAGGTTCCCTGCGTTGAGTCAAATTGGGCCGCAGGCTCCACGTCTGGTGGTGCCCTTCCGTCAATTCCTTTAAGTTTCAGCTTGGTAACCATATTTCCCCCCGAACCCAAAGACTTTGTTTCCTGAGGCTGCCCGCCGTGACATCTAAGACACACAGCGGATCGCTAGTTGGCATAGTTTATGGTTAGAACTAGGCGGCATTCAACGTCTTCGAACCTCTAACTGTTCTGATTAAAGAAACATACTTGGCAAACGCTTTCGCTCCAGTTCGTCTTGCGACGATCCAAGAATTTCACCTCTAACGTCGCAATACGGATGCCCCCGGCAATCCCTATTAATCATTACCGACTTCCGGAAACAACAAAACAGAACTGAGGTCCTATTCCATTATTCCATGCAAGAGTATCTGGCAGACAAAGGCCTGCGTTGGGTTACGTTAATTTGTTCAAAGTAACGTGCCGGGCCCGCACGACACGGCGAAGTTAAGAGCACCGCGGCGGGTGAGATCAGTCCGCCTTCCACGGGGCCGCAACGTCTCTGGAGAACCAGCCCGGCTGCGATTGCTCACCGCCGGAGCCTGGCCCGAGAGCTGCCTGCCGCCGCGGTCGGCTCGCGCCCACCGGCAGGACGCCCCGCACGCATGCCAGTTGGACACCGACGAGCGGTGAACCGGCAGCGCGCGCCAGCTCAAACTACGAGCTTTTAACCGCAGCAATTTTTTAATATACGCTATTAGAGCTGGAATTACCGCGGCTGCTGGCACCAGACTGGCTCCCCTCTAATGGGTAATCGTTAAGAGATTTAAAATGTTCCTATTCCGATTACGGGGCCTCTGGATGAGTCCCGTATCGTTATTTTTCGTCACTACCTCGTGCCGAGGGTAATTTGCGCGCCTGCTGCCTTCTTGGATGTGGTAGCCGTTTCTCAGGCTCCTCTCCGGAATCGAACCCTGATTCCTGTCACCAGTTACAACCATGGTAGGCGCAAACCTACCATCGCCGTTGATAAGGCAGACATTTGAGGCGCTGACACGTCGCCGGTGCGGAGACCGTGCGGATCAGCCCATGCTAGTTATCCAGAGTCACCAAACGGGAATGACCGGGCGCGAGCGGTTGATTGGCTTTGATCTAATAAAAGCGTCCTTTCCCTCGGGTCACGACTGAATGCATGTGCTTAGCTCTAGAATTACCAATGTTATCCAAGTAAAATTTAGGTCCAGAACCATAACCGATTTATCGAGCTATCTGCGGTTTCACTTACAACAGTTTGTACTGAGGCATGCATGGCTTAATCTAAGACAAGCATATCACTACTCGGCAGGATCAACCAGGTTCAGGCTCCGCGGCCCGGCAAGCCGCCGCCCGAAAGCGCGCCCGTTCGGAACCGCGCCCGCTCTTCTCTCCTCTCGCTCGCCCTGTGGAGGTCGTGGTGTTCGCCGACGCCGCGAGGAGCGCCGGGCTTTCGCGTCATCGCCGGATGCCGAGCGTACCCGGAAAGGCGCACCATCAGGTCAGGTCGCGCATGCGCAGAGGCCGCGCGTAGCCGTGACGGAAGCCGGAATACAGGACCGGGCAAGGCCCCACCGGCAAGCCGAAACCGACGGCCGAAAGCGCCTACGCCGAGGAAGACGCGCGACTGCCGGGTTCTGCCGCGCGAGGCGGCTCCGTTAGGAGTATTTGCTGCTGGTTTCCTTCGCAGTCTCCGCCCCGAAGCCAGGAACGCCGTCGTAACGCTTCGGGGCCTGCACCGCCGCCCTCGGGGCCACCGCGGTTTACCAGTCAATGGGCCCCGAAGCCAGGAAGGCCGCAAGCGTGTCTAGCATAGCGTATTCGGTCGCCACCGTGGACCCTCTCGGTTCCTGCATGAGCCAAAAGGATGCGGCTTCCTTCGCGGTCTCCGCCCCGGAAGCCAGGGGGAACGCCGTCAAAAAAATCGCTTGGGGCCTGCACTTCGGGTTGGGATCCACCGCCGGCCTCGCCCACTGCGCGGCTTCCACGTCTATAGCCCCGAAGCCAGGAAGGCCGCAGCGTGTTCCGGGCATAGCGTATAATGGTCGCCACCGCGGGACCCTCTCGGGTTCCTGCACGAGCCAAAAGGATGTTCTTCTCGCGCCTCCGCCCGAAGCCAGGAAAGCCGTCAAAATCGCTTCGGGGCCTGCACTCCCGGGTTGGGATCCACACTGCCGCCTCGGCCCACCGCGGCTTCCACGTGAATCGCCCCCGGAAGCCAGGAACGCCGCAAGCATGCCCGGGGGGCCCACGTCGCGTATTCGGTCGCCACCACAGCCTGCTCAGGCCCCGGACACCGGGCGAAACACTCTTCCGCTCGCCCTGCTTCAGGCAGCGTAACAGGTCTGTACCGAACGCCGGGGAATTTCAGCCTGTGGGCATGGCTCAGGACCACCCCTATCCCCTGGCACGGGAGAAACTCGGCCATAAATGAATTCCGGCCAAAAGCCCATTCGCCCGGGCCGACGGCGCCATCCGCGGATAAACGGTTCCGAACGCCCGTAAGCGCCCGCGTCCTCTCCGCGCGCCGACCGCTCGGCTCGTTACCACCATCCACCGCTGGCCTGCTCAGGGCCCCGGACCATGCGAAATACTTCCGCCTGCCCTGTTTCTCGCCGCCCCTCGGGCCCACCGCGGCTTCCACGTGAATTGGCCCCGAAGCCAGGAACGTTGCAAGCATGCCCGGGCCCACGTCGCGTATTCGAGTCGCCACTGCGGGATTCCCTTTCGGGCTCCCGTACCAGCCATAAAAGGATGTTGGGGCTCTCGCCCTGTTTTCAGGCAGCGTAACAGGTCTGTACTGAACGCCGGGAATTTCAGCCTGTGGGCACGGCTCCGGACCACACCCATCCTCTATAGCCGGAGAAACTCGGCCATAATTGACCCGCCAAAAGCCCTTTTCGCCTGGCCGACGGCGCCATACGCGGATAAAGGGTACCGAAATGCCCGTAAGCGCCTGCGTCCTCCTCCTCCGCGCGCCGCCGACCGCTCGGCTCGTTACCACCAACCACCACAGCTCTGCTCAGGGCTCCCGACCATGCGAAATACTCTTCCGGGGCTCTTCGCCCTGTTTCTCAGGCAGCGTAACAGGTCTGTACTGAACGCCGGGGAATTTCAGCCTGTGGGCATGGCTCAGACCACCCCATCCCCTATAATGGGAGAAACCTCGGCCATAATTTACTCCGGGCCAAAGCTCCTTTTCGCCCACACGGCGCTATTACGCGGATAAAGGGTTCCGAACGCTCCGTAAGCGCCTGGGCGTCCTCCTCCGCGCGCCGCCGACCGCTCGGCTCGTTACCAATTAACCACCACAGCCTGCTCAGGGCTCCCGGACCATGCGAAATACTCTTCCGCCTCGCCCACTTCTCAGGCAGCGTAACAGGTCTGTACTCGAACGCCGGGGGAATTTCAGCCTGTGGCACATGGCTCAGGGACCACCCCATCCCCTATAATGGGAGAAACCTCGGCCATAATTTAATCTGGCCAAAAGCTCTTTTCGGGCCGACGGCGCGATACGCGGATAAAGGGGGTTCCGGAAACGCCCGTAAGCGCCCACGTCCACCTCCGCGCGCCGCCGACCGCCTGGCCTGTTACCACCATCCACCACAGCTCTGCTCAGGGCTCCTGACCATGCGTGAAATATTTCCTTCCGGGGCTCTTGCCCTGTTTCGCCGCCCCTCGGGCCCACCGCGGCTTCCACGAATTGCCCCCGGAAGCCAGGAACGCCGCAAGCATGCCCGGGGCCCACGTCGCGTATCTGGTCGCCACCGCGGACTTTCGGGCTCCCCCACCAGCCAAAAGGATGTTTCGGGGCTCTCGCCCTGTTTCTCAGGCAGCGTAACAGGTCTGTACTGAACGCCGGGAATTTCAGCCTGTGGGCACGGTGGCTCCGACCACCCATCCCTATAATGGGAGAAACCCGGCCATAATTGACCCGGGCCAAAAGCCTTTTCGCCCGTGGCCGACGGCGCCAGGCCGCGGATAAAGGGTTCCGAAAATGCCCGTAAGCGCCCGCGTCCTCCTCCGCGCGCCGCCGACCGCTCGGCTCGTTACCACAACCACCACAGCCTCTGCTCAGGGCCCCGGACCATGCCAAATACTCTTCCGGCTCTCGCCCTGTTTCCCTCAGGCAGCGTAACAGGTCTGTACTGAACGCCGGGGAATTTCAGCCCAGGCATGGCTCAGGACCACCCCATCCCCTATAATGGGAGAAACCTCGGCTACAATTGAATTCGGGCCAAAAGCTCCTTTCGCCCGCCAGTTGACGGCGCCATACGCGATAAAGGGTTCCGAAATGCCTGCAAGCGCCTGGGCGTCCTCCTCCGCGCGCCGCCGACCGCTCGGCCTGTTACCACCAACCACCACCACAGCCCGCCCAGCCCCGGACCATGCAAAAATACTCTTCCGGGGCTCTCGCCCTGTTTCTCAGGCAGCGTAACAGGTCTGTACTGAACGCCGGGAATTTCAGCCTGTAAGCATGGCTCAGGACCACCTCTATCCCCATAATGGGGAGAAACCTCGGCCATAATTGAATTCCTGGCTAAAGCTCAGTTCGGCCGACGGCGCCATACGCGGATAAAGGGTCTGAAATGCCCGTAAGCACCTGGCGTCCTCCGCGCGCCGCCGACCGCCTGGCTCGTTACCACCATCCACCAGCTCTGCTCAGGGCTCCCGACCATGCAAAATACTCTTCCGGGGCTCTCGCCCTGTTTCAGGCAGCGCACACAGGTCTGTACTGAACGCCGGGGAATTGCAGCCTGTGGCATGGCTCAGACCACCCCATCCCCTATAATGGGAGAAACCCCGGCCATAATTGAATTCCGGCCAAAGCTCCTCTTCGCTCCGCCGATTTGCGCCACGCGGATAAAGGGTTCCTGAAACGCCCGTAAGCGCCTGCGTCCTCCTCCGCGCGCCGCCGACCGCCTGGCTCGTTACCACTAACCACCACAGCTCTGCTCAGGGCTCCTGACGAGCGAAACACTCTTCCGGGGCTCTCGCCCTGTTTCTCAGGCAGCGTAACAGGTCTGTACTGAACGCCGGGGAATTTCAGCCTGTGGGCATGGCTCCGGACCACACCCATCCCCTATAATGGGGGAAACCTCGGCCATAATTGAATTCCGGCCAAAAGCTCCTCTTCGCCCGGCCGACGGCGCCATACGCGGATAAAGGGTTCCGAAATGCCCGTAAGCACCCGCGTCCTCCTCCGCGCGCCGCCGACCGCTCGGCCGTTACCACCATCCACCACAGCTCTGCTCAGGGCTCCCGGACCATGCAAAATACTTCTCCGGGGCTCTGCCCTGTTTCAGGCAGCGTAACAGGTCTGTACTGAACGCTGGGAATTTCAGCCTGTGGGCATGGCTCAGACCACCATCCCCATAATGGGAGAAACCCTGGCCATAATTGAATTCCGCCAAAGCCTTCGTTCGGCCGACGGCGCCACGCGGATAAAGGGTCCTGAAACGCCCGTAAGCGCCTGCGTCCTCTCCGCGCGCCGCTGCCGACCGCTCGGCCTGTTACCACCAACCACCACAGCTCTGCTCAGGCTCCCGGACTATGCGAACACTCTTCCGGGGCTCGCCCTGTTTCTCAGGCAGCGTAACAGGTCTGTACTGAACGCCAATTTCAGCCTGTGGGCATGGCCCGACCATACCCATCCCTATAATGGGAGAAACCCCGTCCATTTTAACCCCGGCCAAAGTTCTCCTTCAAGCCCGGCCGACGGCGCCTTTCGCGGATAAACGGTTCCGGAAGCGCCCGTAAGAAACATTCGAATGCTTTTTACGGCTCGGCGCTCGCTTCTCGGCCACCGCCACAGGTCTCAGCTCAAGTCCCGGGCGACGCATGCCTTTACGGGCCTCGGCGTTCGCTTCGGGCACCATAACAGGTCTCAGCTCAAGTCCCGGGCGACGCATGCCTTTACGGGCCTGCACTCCGTTTCTCGCACCATAACAGGTCTCAGTCAAGTCCCGGCGATGCCTTACGGGATTTTTTCGTCCGCCGGCGCCTACCTGCCGGCGTTCGGACGCAAAGTCCGTGAAAACTTTTCGAATGCCTTTCCGGCCTCCGCCTCGCTTTCTCGGCCACCGCCACAGGTCTCAGCTCACGTCCCGGGCGGTGTATGCCTTTACGGGGCCTGGCCTCGCTTCTCGGGCACCGAATACAGGTCTCATCTCAAGTCCGGGCGCGATGCCTTTATGGGAGTTTTTTCCAAGTCCGCCGGCGCCCACCTTGCCGGCGTTCGGACGCAAAGTCCGTAAAAATCTTTCGAATGCCTTTCCGGGCCTCCGCCCTCGCTTTCTCGGCCACCGCCACAGGTCTCAGCTCACGTCCCGGGCGGTGCATGCCTTACGGGGCTCCGGCCTCGCTTCGGGCACCATCACAGGTCTCATTCAAGTCCCGGGCGCGATGCCTTTACGGATTTTTCCCAAGTCCGCTGGCGCCCACCTCGCCGGCGTTCGGACGCAAAGTCCGTGAAAATCCTTTCGACGCCTGGCCTCCTGCCTCGCTTCTCGGCCACCGCCACAGGTCTCAGCTCACGTCCCGGGCGGTACGCCTGGCTCGGCCTCGCTTCGGGCACTCATCACAGGTCTCATCTCAAGTCCCGGGCGATGCCTTTACGGGATTTTTTCCGTCGTCCGCCGGCGCCCACCTCGCCGGCGTTCGACGCAAAGTCCGTGAAAACTTTTCGATCGCCTTTTCCGCCTCCGCTCGCTTCTCGGCCACCGCCACAGGTCTCAGCTCACGTCCCGGGCGGTGCATGCCTTTACGCTCAGCCCGCTTCGGGCACCATCACAGGTCTCATCTCGTCCCGGGCGATGCCTTTACGGGATTTCCTTTGCCTCCCCCCCGGCCCCCCCACAGGTCTCAGCCACGTCCGGCGGTGCTGCCTTAGGGGCTCCCGCTTCGGGGCACCATCACGGGTCTCATCCGTCCCGCGATCCCTTCGGACCGTCCCCCGGCCCCACCCGGCTTGGACGGCCCGGGAAAACTTTCAAATGCCTTCCGTCCCTGTTTTGGGCCACCGCCGGTCTCAGCTCACGTCCCGGCGGTGCATGCCTTTACGGGCCTGGCCCCGCTTCGGGCACCATCACAGGTCTCATCTCAAGTCCCGGGCGATGCCTTTACGGGATTTTTCCAAGTCCGCCGGCGCCCACCTCGCCGGCGTTCGGACGCAAAGTCCGTGAAAACTTTTCGAATGCCTTTCCGGGGCTCGGCGCTCGCTTCGGCCACCACCACAGCTCGTCTCGAGCTCCGCACTTGGCGTTCGCCTCCGCCCGTTTCCCGGCACCGCCACAGGTCTCAGCTCACGTCCCGGCGATGCTCGTTTTCACCAACTTTTCGTTCTGTGCCCCTAACTTTGGGGCTCTCAGTCACACGAGCTTCTGGTAAGGAGGTGGTCGGTCTCTTACCGACCGGCGTCTGCCTCGCCGGCCTTCGGACGCACAGTCCGTGAAAATTTCGAATGCTTCGGGACGCGAGGTTCTCCCGCCGGCGACGGGTCGCCTGCCGGGAGCACCCGACGCTCGCCACGACGCCGCTCGGGCGGAATTTTTCGCCCGCCCGCGGCGGATTTTTCTGTCCGAACCCGAAAACGGTCTCGCCATCTTTTGATATGTTGTTCCCGAGCCGAGATAGCCTGGGGAACACGGGTCTGACCGCGTTTTTTCCAAGTTTCCACTCGAGCGGGGCGCGCGACTTGGCTCCGGCAGGGCGCGCTCAGAACCACCTGCCCCTATAACGGAGAAACCCCGCCATGATTTATTTCGGGCGGTTGCCTAACTCCCTGGCGATCGAGGCCTCGCCGCCTGGGTGGCGTTTTTCGGCCCGTATGCGGGTCGGCGGATTTTTCTAAGTCCGAACCCGAAAACGGTCTCGCCATCTTTTGATATGTTGTTCCCGAGCGAGATAGGCCGGGGAACACGGGTTCGGACTGCGTTTTTTCCAAGTTTCCACTCCTCGGAGCGGGCGCGCCGACTTGGTTTCCGGCAGGGGCCGCGCTCAGAACCACCTGGCCCCCTATAATGGGAGAAACCCGGCCATGATTTATTTCGGGCGGGTTGCCTAACTCCCCGGCGATCGAGGCCTCGCCGCCCGGGTGGCGTTTTTCGGCCCCGTAATGCGGGTCGGCGATTTTTCCAAGTCCGAACCCGGAAAACGGTCTCGCCATCTTTTGATATGCTGTTCCCGAGCCGAGATAGGCCTGGGGAACCTGGCTTCGGAGTGCCTTTTTCCGAACTGCACTTTCAAATTCGCGTGCTCTTTTTCCGAGGCGCATGTGTTCTGTGCCCCTAACTTTCGGGGCTCTCAGTCACACGAGCTTCTTTGTAAGGAGGTTGTCAGGCTCTACGACCGGCGCCTGTTTCGCCGGCCTTTGGCCGCAGAGTCCGTGAAAACTTTGAGTCCGCGAAATTTTTCAAAGTCCTTCGCGTGCTCTTTCACTGACTCGGCCCAACTTTTCAAAGTGTTTCGCGTGTGCTCTTCACTGCCTCGGCCCGACTTTTTCAAAGTCTTCGCGTGTCTCTTTCACTGCCTCGGCCGAACTTTTTCAAAGTGTTTGGCGTGTGCTCTTTCACTGCCTCGGCCCAACTTTTTCAAAGTCCTTCGCGTGTGCTCTTTCACTGCCTCGGCCCGACTTTTTCAAAGTCATTCGCGTGTGCTCTTTCACTGCCTCGGCCGAACTTTTTCAAAGTGTTTGGCGTGCTTTTTCACAGACTCGGCCCAACTTTTCAAAGTCCTTCGCGTGTGCTCTTCACTGCCTCGGCCCGACTTTTTCAAAGTCATTCGCGTGCTCTTTCACCGCCTTGGCCGAACTTTTTCAAAGTGTTTCGCGTGTGCTCTTTCACAGACTCGGCCCGACTTTTTCAAAGTCATTCGCGTGTGCTCTTCACTGCCTCGGCCGAACTTTTTCAAAGTGTTTCGCGTGTGCTCTTTCTATTCGAGGCGCATGTGTTCTGTGCCCCTAACTTTGGGGCCTCAGTCACACGAGCTTCTTGTAAGGAGGTGGTCAGGTTTCTTACGACCGGCGCCTGGCTGCCGGCCTACGGACGCAGAGTCCGTGAAATTTTGGTCCGCGAAATTTTTCAAAGTCTTTCGCGTGTGCTCTTTTCATTCGAGGCGCATGTGTTCTGTGCCCCTAACTTTGGGGCTCTCAGTCACACGCGCTTCTTGGTAAGGAGGTGGTCAGGTTCTACCGACCGGCGCCTGGCTCGCCGGCCTACGGACGCAGAGTCCGTGAAATTTTTGGTCCGCGAAATTTTTCAAAGTTTTTGCGTGTGCTCTTTCTATTCGAGGCGCATGTGTTCTGTGCCCCTAACTTTGGGGCCTCAGTCACACGCGCTTCTTGGTAAGGAGGTGGTCAGGTTCTTACCGGCCGGCGCCTGGCTCGCCGGCCTTCGGACGCAGAGTCCGTGAAATTTTTCGGTCCGCGAAATTTTTCTAAGTCCCGCCAGCGGCGGATTTTTTCCAAGTCCGAACCCGGAAAATGGTCTCGCCATCTTTGATATGTTGTTCCCGAGCCGAGATAGGCCCGGGGAACACGGGTTCGACTGCGTTTTTTCCAAGTTTCCACTGGGAGCGGGCGCGCCGACTTGGTTCCCGGCAGGGGCCGCGCTCAGAACCACCTGGCCCCCTATAATGGGAGAAACCCCGGCCATGATGCATTTCCGGGCGGGTTGCCTAAATCCCCCCGCGATCGAGGCCTCGCCGGCCGGGTGGCGTTTTTCAGCCCCCGTGAAGTGCCGGTTCGCCTGTGTTGTCCAAGTTTCCGTTCCTCGGAACGGGCGCGCGGGACTTGACTCGGCAGGGCCGCGCTTCAGAATGTTTTCAGCCCCCTATAACGGGAGAAACCTCGTCGTTTCTCGCCCTCCCGGGCTTCGTTCGCTTTCGCCCGGGCGCCGCCGCGTCGGCCGACCAACCCGTTTCGAGGTCCCGTAAATCGACCCCGGTGACGGAAGTCGCGTTTTCGCCGCTGTCGTCCCCGGACGGACTCGTACGTCGGGGCGTTGGTTGTTTAACGTTGTTTATCGATTGTTTAAACAAATTGCTCGAACACGGACTACGCTTTCGGGACTTTTCGGGGAAACGGTTTTTTCGAGGTCCGCGACCCGATTTAGCCCTTTTGCGAAATTGTTGCTAAATTGTTGCTAAATTGTTTATATTTTTATGGTCGCGTCCGAAAGCACCTCGGAGGAGAGGAAAAGCGGCGGAGTCCGTTCGGCCCATCTCTCTCGGTTCTCGAGATACGGCTAATTGTTTATAAAAATGCCGGTCGAGGGCCCGGTTTTTTTCCCGTTTCGGTCGTCCGCGAGCGCCCCGCTCGCGACGGCGTCGGCGCCGCGTCGATATCTCGCTCCGCGGCCGAGTTATTCGCTTATAAACAATGGGATAAACAAATTCGCTAGCGCCGAAACGGAGCGTCGGAGGCCGCGGCGCCGGAGACCTTTCGGTAGGAACGGAGGCGTTCATCGATCGCCGGGTAGCGCGGGTTCTCGGGGTCCGGGTTCGACCCGCGTCGCCGACTTTTTCGTTTTCGCGGCGGGCGGTTTCCGCGCGCGCGGCGTCGGACGCGCGACGACGCGGCGAGTCCGACGCCGCCGGCCGCGTTTCGCTGCGACGTTTCCTTCCCGAGCTATTCGCGTTCTTACATCACGTAACCGGGCGCGGGTTGCCTAAGCGGCCCTTGACGCGGTCCCCGCCGCCAATCGCGCTTTCGTCGCCGATATCTCGAAACGGGCCTCCGGCGGTCTGAGGCCCCGTAGCTTTCTCTTCGTCTCGGCGAGCTCTACCGCGTGGTGTTCACGCGGATTTCCCGCGCGCGTTCGCGCGCCGGGCGGGGAAAACCCCGTTTTTTCGCGCTTTCCCGCTTTTTCGGACGCGACGGAAATTTTTCAGCGAAACGAGAAAAATACCGCTGACGGCCCTCGCCGAGACGCGTCCGACGCCGCAAGCCGCGTCCCGATGCGATTTTTACTTCCCTGAGTTATCCGCGTTCTTAGATCACGAAACTTCGGCGCGGGTTGCCTAACTCCCGATTCGCGGTCCCCGCCGCGTTCCGCGACGTTTCCTTCCGATAGCTCGAAACGGCGCCTCCAGCGGTTCGAGGCCCATGAGCTTTCTTCGTCTCGGCGAGCTCTACCGCGTGCCGTTCACGCCGGATTTTTCCGCGCGCGCGTTCGCGCGCCGGGCGGGGAAAACCCCGTTTTTCGCGCTTTTCCGCGCTTTCGGACGCGACCGAATTTTTCAGCGGAGCGGCAAAATACCGCGGACGGCCTCGCCGAGACGCGTCCGACGCCGCAAGCCGCGTCCCGATGCGATTTTTACTTCCCGAGTTATCCGCGTTCTTAGATCACGAAACTTCGGCGCGGGCTGCCTAACTCCCGATTCGCGGTCCCGCCGCGTTCCGCGACGTTTCCTCTCCGATAACTCGAAACGGGCGCCTGTAGCGACTCGGGGTCCAGGAGCTTTTCTCTTCGTCTCGGCGAACTCTACCGCACGGTGTTGACGCCGGATTTTTCCGCGCGCGCGTTCGGGCGCCAGGCGGAAAACCCGGTTTTACGCGCTTTCCCGCTTTTTCGGACGCGACGGAAATTTTTCAGCGAAACGAGAAAATACCGCGGACGGCCCTCGCGAAGACGCGTCCGGCGCCGCAAGCCGCGTCCCGATGCGATTTTTACTTCCCGAGTTATCCGCGTTCTTAGATCACGAAACTCGGCGCGGGTTGCCTAACACCTGTTTCGCGGTCCCCGCCGCGCTTCGCGACGTTTTTCCCCGATATCTCGGAAACGGGCGACTCTAGCGACTCGGGGTCCATGAGCTTTCTCTTCGTCTCGGCGAGCTCTACCGCGCGGTGTTGACGCCGGATTTTTCCGCGCGCCGTTCGGGCGCCAGGGTCGAAAACCCCGTTTTTCGCGCTTTCGCGCGCTTCGGACGCGACGGAAACTTTGCAGCGAAACGAGAAAATACCGCGGACGCCTCGCGGAGGCGCGTCCGACGCCGCAGACCGCGTCTCGATATCTCTTCTGGTTCGTCCGCAAAAATTCCGACCGAGCCCTCCGGAAGCCGATTCGGCGCCGCCCTCCACGCGCGCCGCGGCTCCGACAGGAACGCGGACGGTCGGAACCGATAGACGAGCTTCTCGTCTACGATATCGCCGAGTACGGGGGGCCTGGGTTCGAAAACACCCGAGTTATTAGCCCTCAAAGTGCCCTACTTTTACGCTTTCTTTTTTCGGACACTGTTTTCGTAGCTTACGGAGGCGGCCTTGTGGTGTACGCGTTTCACGACGGATCTCGACGAGACTCGATCAGGCGGGCGCCGGAGACGAACCGTTTTCACATTTTAACGTAGATCGCCCGAGGAACGCGGGAAAATGTTAAAAATTCCGGGAAAATTGTTTACGTGAATTGTTTAAACAATTTTCCTTCTTTACCGAGCGAATCGAACGCCGATTTTTTCCGAGTAGCCCGCGCGAAGACGCGTCCGACGGCGCAAACCGCGCTTCGATCCGACGCCGGAGCTCGGAGTTACGGCGTTTCGAAAAGTACGGTCCCCCCCCCAGCCCGGCCACGCCCCCTCCGCGGTAAACCTTCGCGGAAACGAACCGTTTTCGGGGAGGCACGTACATCGCGCGCGGAGCGCGGGAAAATGCCTAAAAATCTACGGCAATTGTTTATGTTATTTGTTTAAACAATTTTCTTTGTTTACCGCGCGAATCGAACGCCGATTGTTTTTCGAGTAGGCCGCGATGAGGCGCGTCCGACGGCGCGAACCGCGCTTCGATCCGACGCCGGAGCCCGAGAGACGGCGTTTCGAAAGTTCGCTCCCCCCCCCTGCCCGGTCACGCCCCCTCCGCGGAAAACCTCGGCGGAAACGAACTGTTTTCGGGAGGCGGCATCTAGATCGCGCGGGGAACGCGGGAAAATGCCTAAAAATCTACGGAAATTGTTTACGTTAATTGTTTAAACAATTCGCTAATTCGCGACGCGGCGACTTTGCGAAAATCGCACGCGACGCGCACGAACGCGTCGTTTGCGGAATCCGAAACCGCGAGGCGATCCGACGCCCCGTTGCGAAGGAATTAATTCGCAAAGGCGCGATTCGGACTTGTACTTTTCCACAGCATGGCCGACGCCTCCGAAGCGGCGACTTTGGGGCCGCCCTGACGCCGGGGAAAGGGCCCCAGGGGTGGCGGGCCTGGTTCGACAGCCAGCCGGGCGGACTGCTGGCAAACGAGAGACCGACCCGCATCGGCATTCTCCTGGAAGTTATTCGACGACAAAGAGGCGAAAATCGCAGTCGACCACGTGGTCGCGGGCCGACACCTTCAAAGTTGCGACCTTGGGGCCGACCTGGACGCCGGGGAAAGGGCCCAGGGGGCGGCGGGCCTAGGTTCGACAGCCGGCAAGGTCGACTGCTCGCAAACGCGTAACCGACTTCACCGGCATTCGCCTGGAAGTTATAAGACCGCAAAGTTGCGAAAAATTCACACGTGGCCGACACCTCGAAAGTTGCCCTTCGAGCTAACCTGTACGCCGAGGTAAGGCCCCAGGGGGCGGCGGGCCTGGGTTCGACAGTCCGCCGACAGGACTGCCGGCAAACGAGAGATCGGCCCTGCACCGGCATTCGCCTGAAGTTATTCGACGCCAAAAGGCGAAAATCGCAGTCGGCCACGTGGTCGCGGGCCGACACCATCAAAGTTGCGACTTTGGGGCTTACCTGCACGCCGGGCAAAGACCTCAGGGCGAAAAGGGGCCAGGGTTCGACAGCCGGCAAGGTCGACTGCTCGCAAACGCGTAACCGACTTCACCGGCATTCGCCTGGAAGTTATTAGACCGCAAAGTGGCGAAAAATCGACTCGTGGGCCGACACCTCCAAAGTTGCCCTTCGAGCCAACCTCACGCCGAGATAAGGCTCCCAGGGGCGGCGGGCCTGGGTTCGACAGCCGGCTAGGTCGACTGCTCGCAAACGCGTAACCGACTCCCACCGGCGTTCGCCTGGAAGTTATTAGACCGCAAACTTGCGAAAAAATCACGCGTGGGCCGACACCTCCAAAGTTGCCCTTCGAGCTAACTCTACGCCGAGATAAGGCCCCAGGGGCGGCGGCCTGGGTTCGACAGTCCGCCGACCGGACTGCCGGCAAACCGAGAGACCGGCCCCGCACCGGCATTCGCCTGGAAGTTATTCGACGCCAAAGAGGCGAAAATCACCAGAGTCGGCCACGTGGTCGCGGGCCGACACCTCCCGAGTCGCGACTTTGGGGCCAACCTGCTCGCCGGGAAAGGGCCCAGGGGCGGCGGGCCTGGCCCGAGAGCCGACAAGGCCGACTGCTCGGAAACGCGTAACCGACTCCCACCGGCATTCGCCTGGGAGTTATTAGACCGCAAAGTGGCGAAAACTGACACGTGGGCCGACACCTCCAAAGTTGCCCTTTCGAGCCAACCTCTACGCCGAGATAAGGCCCCCAGGGGGCGGCGGGCCTGGGTTCGACAGTCCGCCGACCGGACTGCCGGCAAACGAGAGACTGGCCCTGCACCGGCATTCGCCTGAAGTTATTCGACGCCAAAGAGGCGAAAATCACAAGAGTCGGCCACGTGGTCGCGGGCCGACACTCGAAAGTTGCGACCTTGGGGCCGCTCTGGGCGCCGAGAAAAGGGCCCAAGGGGGTGGCGGGCCTGGGTTTGAAAGCCGAGAAGATCGACTGCCCGCAGACGCGAAACCGACTCCGCACCGGCATTCGCCTGGGAGTTATTAGACCGCAAAGTGGCCAAGAAATGCACACGTGGGCCGACGCCACCAAAGTGGCGACTTTGGGGCAACCCTGAACGCCGAGGAAAGGGTCCAAGGGGGCGGCGGGCCTGGGTTCGAAGGCCGGGCGAGCGGACTGTAGGCAAACGAGAAGACGGCCCGCATCGACATTCGCCTGGAAGTTAGACGCCGAAAGGGGCGAAATCACAACGTCGGCCACGTGGTCGCGGGCCGACACCTCCCAAGCGGCGACTTTGGGGCAACCTCAACGCCGGGGAAAGGGTCCAAGGGGGGGCGGCGGGCCTGGGTTCGAAAGCCAGGCGAGCGGACTGTTCGCAAACGAGGGGCGACTCGCGGAGACATTCGCCTGGAAGTTATAGACCTCCCGTGCGGCAAAATCACATAGTCGGCACCGAGCACGTGGGCCGACACCTCCCGAGGGGCGACTTTGGAGCTAACCTGCACGCCGGGGAAAGGGCCCAAGGGGGGCGGCGGGCCTGGGTTCGAAAGAAGGGGGTGCGGACTGCTCGCCCACGCGCGGACGACCCCCCACCGGCATTCGCCTGGAAGTTATTAGGCCGCAAAGTAGCAAAAAAATTCACACGTGGGCCGACGCCGGGAAAAGGCTCCAGGGGCGGCTTGTCCTGGTAGTCGGCTCAAGAGTGCTCGCCGCGAGTTCCCGGAGGCTGGGGTTCGAGATCGACGGGCACTGCGGTTTCCGCGCAAGACGAGACGCGAAAATCGAGGCGACGCGCCCTTCGACGCCGCGTCCGACGCCGCAAACCGCGTCTCGATATCTCTTCTCGTTCGTCCGCAAAATTCCCGACCGAGCCTCCGGAAGCCGATTCGGCGCCGACCTCCACGCGCCGCGCCGCGGCTCCGAGGGGAACGCGGGACGGTCGTGGAATGAGACGAGCTTCTCGTCTACGGGATCGCCGAGCACAGCGCCCGGGTCTGCAAAAACGTCCGAGTTATTAGCCCTCAAAGTACCCTACTTTTACCCTTCCTTTTTCCGACTCTGTTTTCGTAGTTTACCGAGGCGGCCTTGTGGTGTACGCGTTTCTAGCCGACGGATCTCGACGAGACTCGATCAGGCGGGCGCCGGAGACGAACCGCCTTTCACCTTTAACGTAGATCGCCCGAGTGGGAAAAATGTTAAAAAATCTGAAATTGTTTACGTTAATTGTTTAAACAATTTTCTTGTTTACCGAGCAACCGAACGCCGATTTTTTTCCGAGTAGGCCGCGGAGACGCGTCCGACGGCGCAAACCGCGACCCGATCCGACGCCGGAGCCCACACGGCGTTTCAGTGCTACGGTTCCCACCCCCTGCCCGGCCACGCCTCCGCGGAAAACCTCCGCGATCGCGAACCGCCCGGGGAGCCATGTAGATCGCGCGGGGAACGCGGAAAATTGCTCAAAAAATCTACGGAAATTGTTTACGTTAATTGTTTAAACAATTTTTTGTTTACCGCGCGAATCCACGCCGATTTTTTCCGAGTAGGTTGCGCGGGAGGCGCGGTCGGCGCGAACCGCTTCGATCCGACGCCGGAGCTCCGAGAAACGGCGTTTCTGAAAGTCTGGTTCCCACCCCGCGCCCCGGCCACGCCCCCCCGTCGCGAAAAACCTTCGCGGAAACGAACCGTTTTCGGGGGAGGCACGTAGATCGCGCGGGGAACGCGGGAAAATGCAAAAATCTACGGAAATTGTTTACGAACTGTTTAAACAATTCGCTAATTAGCGACGCGGCGACTTTGCGAAAATCGCACGCGACGCGCCGGAACGCGTCGTTTTCGAATCCGAAACCGCGGCGATCCGACGCCCCGTCGCGGAGGAATTAATTCCGCAAAGGCGCCGTTCGGACTTGGTACTTTCCACAACATGGCCGACACTCCGAGTCGCGACTTTGGGGCTCACCGTCGCCGGGGAAGGGCCCAGGGGCGGCGGCCTGGGTTCGAGAGCCGACGTCGACTGCCCGGAAACGCGTAACCGACTTCACCGGCACTGCCTGGGAGTTATTAGACCGCAAAGTGGCCAAGAAATGCACACGTGGCCGACGCCACCAAAGTGGCGACTTTGGGGCAACCCTGAACGCCGAGGTAAGGGTCCGTTGGGGCGGCGGCCTTGGTTCGAGAGCCAGCTAGGTCGACGTTCGCAAACGCGTAACCGACCCTGCACCGGCATTCGCCCAAGCTATTCGCCGCCATAGAGCGCGAAAATCACAGAGTCGGCCACGTGGTCGAAGGCCGACGCCCGAAAGTGGCGACCACGCCCTGGACGCCGGGAAAAGGGTCCATGGGGGTGGCGGCCTGGGTTCGAGAGCCGACAAGGTCGACTGCTCCGCAGACGCGAAACCGACCTCGCAATCGGCATTCGCCTGAGTTATTAGACCGCAGCGCGGGCCAGAATGCACAGCAATGACGCCACCAGCGGCGACTTAGCAACCCTGAACGCCGAGGTAAGGGTCCAAGGGGGAAGGCGGGGCCTGGGTCTGAAAGCCGGCCAGGTCGACTGCTCGCAAACGCGAAACCGACACCCCAACGGCATTCGCCTGAAGCTTACACGCCAAAGAGGCGAAATCACAAGAGTCGGCCACGTGGTCGCGGGCCGACACCTCCCGAGCCGCGACTTGGGGCTAACCTGCTCGCCGGGAAATTCGGGGGCGGCGGCCGTCTGAGAGCCGACAAGGCTGACTGGAAACGCGTAACCGACCCCACCGGCATTCGCCTGGGAGTTATTAGACCGCAAAGTGGCCAAGAAATGCATGACGGGCCGACGCCACCAAAGTGGCGACTTTGGGGCAACCCTGGAACGCCGAGGTAAGGGTCCAAGGGGGCGGCGGGCCCGCCCGAGAGCCAGCCAGGGTCGACTGCCGCGGAACGCGTAACTTCGGACTGCAATCGGCATTCGCCTGAAAGTCATTCGCCGCCATAGAGGCGAAAAATCACAGAGTCGGACACGTGGTCGAAGGCCGACGCCTCGAAAGTGGCGACCCGGGGCCGCCCCTGGGACGCCGGTGCGTCCAAGGGGGTGGCGGCCTGGGTTCGAGAGCCGACAAGGTCGACTGCCCGCAGACGCGAAACCGACTCCCGCACCGGCATTCGCCTGGAGTTATTAGACCGCAAAGTGGCCAGAAAATGCACACGTGGGCCGACGCCACCGTAAAGCGGCGACTTTGGGGCAACCCTGAAATGCCGAGGTCCAAGGGGGAAGGCGGCCTGGGTTCGGAAAGCCGGTAAGTCGACTGCCTCGCAAACGCGAAACCGACACCCCAACGGCATTCGCCTGAAGCTATTCGACGCCAAAGAGGCATCACAAGAGTCGGCTACGTGGTCGCGGGCCGACACCTCCCGAGCCGCACTTGGGGCCAACCTGCTCGCCGGGGAGCGGGCCCAGGGGGCGGCGGGCCTGGCCCGAGAGCCACGGGCGCCACTGCTCGGAACGTAACCGACCCCCACCGGCATTCGCCTGGGAGTTATTAGACCGCAAAGTGGCCAAGAAATGCAATATCGTGGGCTGACGCCACCAAAGTGGCGACTTTGGGCAACCCTGAAACGCCGAGGTAAGGGTCCAAGGGGGCGGCGGGCCTGGGTTCGAGAGCCGCCAGGTCGACTGCTCGCAAAGCGTAACCGACCCCGCACCGGCATTCGCCTGAAGGTTTATCTGCCGCCATGCAGAGGCGAAATCACAGAGTCGGACACGGTCGAAGGCCGACGGCTCTCGGAAAAGTGGCGACCTCGGGGCCGCCCTGACGCCGGGAAAGTGGCCAAGGTGGCGGCCTGGGTTCGAGCCGACAAGGTCGACTGCCCAGACGCGAAACTGACTCCCGCACCGGCATTCGCCTGGGAGCGGCGACCGCAAAGTGGCTGAAAATGCACACGTGGAAGCCGACGCCACCAAAGTGGCGACTTTGGGGCAACCCTGAACGCCGAGGTAAGGGTCCAAGGGGAAGGCGGGCCTGGGTTCGAAAGCCGGCCAGGCCGACTGCTCGCAAACGCGAAACTGATTAATTCAACGGCATTCGCCTGGAAGCTATTCGACGCCAAAGAGGCGAAAATCACAAGAGTCGGCCACGTGGTCGCGGGCCGACACCTCCCGGAGTCGCGACTTTGGGGCCAACGTTTGCCGAAAAAGGGGCCCAGCGGCGCCCGTTCGAAAGAACGGGGTGCGGACTGCTCAAAACGCGCGGATTTCAGACTTCAACGGCATTCGCTTGGTGTTATTAGCAGCCCAAATATATGGACCGCAAAGTCGGCCCTGAGCACGGGCCGACGCCTCCCAAGCGGCGACTTAGCAACCTGGACGCCGGGAAAAGAGTCCAGTGTGGACGGCGGCCTGGGTTCGAAAGAGGGGCGAGCGGACTGTTCAAACGAGAGACGACTTCACCGGTATCTGCCTGACGTTATTAGACCGCAAAGTGGCGAAAGCTAACACGTGCGCCGACACTGACCAAAGTGGCGACCTTGGGGCCGACCTGCAATGCCGAGAAAAGGGTCCAAGGGGGATGGTACCTGGGTTCGAAAGCCGGCGAGGTCGACTGCTCGCAGACGAGAAACCGACCGCACCGGTATCTGTCTGTTATTAGCCGCAAGTAGCAAAAACGCCATCGTGGCCGACGCCTTCAAAGTTAAGCTCGACTTGGGGCAACCTCTGAACGCCGAGAAAGGGGCCTGGCGGGGACGGCGGGCCTGGGTCTGAAAAGCCGGGCGAGCGGACTGTTCGGGTAAACGGGCGGACGACTTCACCGGCATTCGCCTGATGTTATTAGGACGCCAAAGAGGCGAAAATTCCCAGAGTCGTCACGGGCGAAGGCCGACACCTCCCAAGTGGCGACTCGGCCGCCCTGAACGCCGGGATAAGGCCTGCGGGGGACGGCGGCCTGGGTTCGAAAAAGAGGGCGAGTGACTGTTCGCAAACGAGAGAATGACTTCACCGGCATTTCGCTCAGCGCGGACGCCAAAGAGGCGGTAATCTCAGAGTCGCCACGTGGGCGAAGGCCGACACCTCCCAAGTGGCGACCTTGGGGCCGCCCTGAACGCCGGATAAGGCCCAAGGGGGACGGCGGCCTGGGTTCCGAAAGAGGGGCGAGCGGACTGTTCGCAAACGAGAGACCGACTTCACCGGCATTCAAGGTCGATCGTTATTCCGCCACCAAAGTGGCAAATCACAGAGTCGGCCCAGCGGCCGACGCTCCTGCGGCCTGGGGCGACCTGAACGCCGGCAAAAGTGGTCCATGTGGCGGGCCTGGGTCTGAATGCCGCGATGGACTGTAGGCAAACGGAGAAGACGGTTCTTCGTATCGACATTCGCCTGAAGCGCGAGACGCCGAAAGGGCGGAAATCACAACCGCCGCCACGTGGTCGCGGGCCGACACCTCCCAAGCGGCG
The DNA here is from genome assembly GCA_964035755.1 of Teleogryllus oceanicus. Lineage (NCBI taxonomy): Eukaryota > Metazoa > Arthropoda > Insecta > Orthoptera > Gryllidae > Teleogryllus > Teleogryllus oceanicus. The sequence continues at coordinate 15,141,093 of CAXIVR010000013.1, read as the reverse complement.
ACTTTGGGGGCAACCTCAACGCCGGGGAAAGGGTCCAAGGGGGCGGCGGCCCGTCTGAAAAGCCAGGCGAGGACTGGTTCGCAAACGAGGGGGCGACTCGGTGGAGACATTCGCCTGGAAGTTATTAGGACTTCCCGTGCGGCAAATCACATAGTCGGTGCACCGAGCACGTGGGCCGACACCTCCCGAGGGGCGACTTTGGAGCTAACTCCACGCCGGGGGAAAGGGGTCAAGGCGCGGGGCCTTGCCCGAAAGAAGGGGTGCGGACTGCTTGCCCACGCGCGGACGACCCCCACCGGCATTCGCTCAGTTAGGCCGCAAAGCAGTGACCATACGTGGGCTACGCCGGAAAAGGCTCCAGGGGGCGGCGGGTCCGGCCCGAGCGAGTGATAAAAAGGAGCCGCGGGGCCCCTGCGGGAAACGGCGAAATCGAGTGACAAAAAGCGATATTCTCGCGTCTCTTCTGCGAGAAACGTCGAAATCGACTGATGCGCGAGCCCCGCGAGGCCCCTTGAGGAGGACAGAAGAATGCCAACGCCACCCTGTCGGGCGTCACCACCCGCACTGGCGGCTCGGCGTTTTTAACCGCGGTGATTCGACGAGAACCGGTGCTTTCGCCGCGGTGTGGGCGTTGGCCCGGAGCGGTGCTAGAGTTTTCAGAAAATCCATATCATTTTTCTTTTAAATTTTTCTGGCAGCAGCCGCGCGCGGATAGAGTTAGATGTGTGCGCCCCGAAACCTCCGCCATCGAGCACACGCCGATAACTCTGTTTAAAAAATCGGCCGGCCGTCGAGCACGCGCCGAAATAATTGAAAAGCGGGGACCCCGAAGGCGTCCCCGAACGGCACGAATCTCCAAGCAAGAGGCTTGAGCTAACGGATCGCAGCATTGAGCTGCTCTACCGTGCACAATTGCCTCGCTCAACAAGTCGTTCATGAAGATTCCGAGTCCCGACTCGTTGTCTTGTGAAATGGCGCGAAAGTGATCGAGCCCGGATCGCTCGCATCAAAAGACTCTGAGCTTTGCCCGGGCTCGTTGTTCTGCGGCTGAACGGCGTTCGTGAACCGAACCCGGCGGTCCGTGGCCCGTGCCGAGGACGACGGACGCCGGGTCAGTACGCCAAAGTTTCGCGTAATTGAGCCTTGTTCGACTCGGGACTCCTGAGAAATATTGTCGCTTCACGGTCCAGAACAGATCTGCCTTTTAGAGGCGTTCAGGCATAATCCAACGGGATTTGCAGCTTCGCAGCACCGGCCGCTCGGCCGGTGTGAACTAAAATGTCCGAACCTGCGGTTCCTGTACTGAGCAGATTACTGTCGCAACAACTCGTCATCAGTAGGGTAAAACTAACCTGGTCTCACGACTTATTCAAACCCAGCTCACGTTCCCCCGTTAGTGGGTGAACAATCCAACGTCATGGTTTGCCGCAATGATAGGAAGAGCCGACATCGAAGGATCAAAAAGCGACGTCGCTATGAACGCTTTCGGGCCGCCACAGTCAGTTATCCCTGTGGTAACTTCTTCTGACACCTCTTGCCGTAAAAAACTCTTCGAGCCAAAAGGATCGATAGACTGTGCTTTCGCAGCCCGTGCGCGTACTGAACGCCCGGGTCAAGCCGCTTTTGCTCTTTACTCTACGCGAGGTTTCGTCCTCGCTGAGCTAGCCTTAGGACACCTGCGTTATCTTTTGACAGAAAATCGCCCCAGTCAAACTCCCGGCCTGAATGTGTCCTCGGATCTGATCACGCGAGGGGTTTCCAGGCGTGAGGTCCACCGGTGACTCCTGCACCGACGCGCGCGAGCGCCCGAAAGAGCGGCACGCGCCCCCGGTGAAGAGCGGCGCATGCGCGCCCTCTGACACGCGCGCTGAGCGACGCCGGCCGAGAGGCGGTGGTGCCACGCTCTGCGGGACACCACTACCCTTTCATTGCACGTTTGGTTCAAGAACGTCGTGCCGGCGAGGCGAAAGCCGCCGCCGCACGCCTCCAGCTTCACCGAGTAAGTAAAGAAACGATGAAAGGTAGGCTTCAAAGGCGACGCGAAACGTCTCCTAATTTATGCTACGACCTCCCATGTCTCCTTACAGATCCAGACTAGAGTCAAGCTCAACAGGGTCTTTTCCTCAGCTAATTTTTCCAAGCCCGTTCCCTTGGCAGTGGTTTCGCTAGATAGTAGATAGGGACAGAAGGAATCTCGTTAATCCATTCATGCTCACTAATTGGATGACGAGGCATTTGGCTACCTTTAAGAGAGTCATAGTTACTTCCCGCCGTTTACCCGCGCTTGCTTGAATTTCTTCACTTTGATATTCAGAGCACTGGGCAGAATCACATCGTCAACACTTTTCGCCGTCAGTGATGCTTTGTTTTAATTAGACAGTTTAATCCCTGGTCCGTGCCAGTTCTGAGTTGATCGTTATTTCGGCGGCCGAAGGTGATGCGACGCGCGATTGATCGGCGCGCGCCGGCCGCCCGGAGACGACTGACACGCGAGCCGTGCGCGCCGCGCCCGCAGCAAGGAAGATCCGCGGAGGCCAAGGCGAGGGACTGAGGTCATCACGCCGTTGCCGACGTGTTTCGCCCAGGCCCTGCTCGTTAACACTGTCCGGGCATCTCGACCAAGCCCGACGCGCCCTTTGATCCCCTCAGAGCCAATCCCCATCCCAGTTACGGATCCAAGTTGCCGACTTCCCCTTACCTACATTCGTCTATCGTAGGAGGCTCTTCACCTGGAGACCTGCTGCGGATATACGAACCGGCGCGACACCTCCACGTGGCCCGTCCCTCGATTTTCAAGGTCCGAAGGCATGTCTGGACACCGCTGCACTGCGGTGCTCGCGCTCCATTCCTCTCTGCGCTAGGCAATTCAGGGAACCCGAACGCTCAAACAGAAAAGAAAACTCTTCCCAGACCTCCCGACGGCTTCTCCGGGTCATGTTGGGTTACCCGACGAGCTTAGCCTTTCGGCGCGGGCCCGACGTGAAACGGTTCTGCGACCGGGTTCCGGAATGACCGGATTTCTTTCGCCCGACGCGCGGCCAACTTTTTAATTTTAATTTTAGAGATCGGGTTTCCTAGGCTTAGGATCGACCGACCTGTGTGCAACGGCCGTTCACACGAAACCCTTCTCCACATCATTCTCCAGGTCCGCCAGAGTATTTGCTACTACTACCAAGATCTGCGCTGACGGCGACTCCATGGCAGGCCTGCGCCCAACCCTTCTGCGCTCACCGTCGCGACCTCCTACCACCGGGGGCCAACAGGCCCCAGAGCCGCGCGCGCTGGTTAGGCGGAAGCGGCGCCCCCGACGCGGGACGTGCGGCACCCCAGCCCAGCCGCCGGCGGTAAGCATAGTACCGACGCTCAGCGCTAATCCATTTCCAGGGCTAGTTGTTTCGGCTGGTGAGTTGTTACACACTCCTAGCGGATTCCGACTTCCATGGCCACCGCCCATTGTCTTAAGCAAACAACGCCCTCATGGCATCCCATAAGCGTCGGTTTAGGCGCCTTAACTCTACGTTTGGTTCATCCACAGCGCCAGTTCTGTTACCAAAATGGCCCACTGGACACTTCACGATCCTCGCCGGCATCACCGCGGTTAAGCTTGAGATGCTTGTTCTCACCCATTTAAAGTTTGAGAATAGGTTAAGGCCGTTTCCCTGACCCTAAGGCCTCTAATCATTCGCTTTACCGAATGAGATTCGGTTGTCATTTCTTTCAAGTCTCCGAGCGCCAGCTATCCTGAGGGAAACTTCGGAGGGAACCAGCACTGGGGATGGTTCGATTAGTCTTCGCCCCTATACCCAGCCAGACGATCGATTTGCACGTCAGGAATCGCTACGACCTCCACCAGGGTTTCCCGGCTTCGTCCTGGCCAGGCATAGTTCGTCATCTTTCTACCGCGCTCTAGGTGCGCCGCAACGGCGCCCCGGGAGTGCGGGCCGGAGCAAGCCGTTCCTCCTCGCCGACGGGCGCGATGGTCAATCAGGCCGCGCCCGGCTTCACTTCTACATTGCGCCTTAGTTTAGAAGCTCCCATTGACTCGCGCACATGTTAGACTCCTTGGTCCGTTTCAAGACGGGTCGGAAGTGCAGACTGAGACTTACTGGTTGATCCGAGGCGAGTTATTCACTCAAGCCCCTCCCGTCGCGCGAACGTATCGATGGGATACGCGCGAGGACGAAACCCCTTCTGGGCCGCCCAAGCGCGCTAGCTAACCACCGCGTTCCGCGCTTGCGAAGGGCCGAATTGGCCGTGGTCCGAGAGGCCCTGCTCCTCGCCCGCCTTGCGACGGGGTAGGTGACGGTCGAGACGTCTTCCACGTATTTGGCGACTGTTGTAACTGCCGCCCGCTACGGGCGGGCTTTCACACGGCGGCGCCGGCTGGCGGGCGCTGTAGCCGCCCGCCGGGCGCACACCGGGGACTCGGCGTCGAGACGGAGAGTCATGGTTCCGCGCCGCCGCGCCGATAATAACCCTGGCCCGCCGCCGACCAACGGATCGCGACGCACTCATGGCGAAGGAAAAGTGCACACCGCCCTCGAACAGACTCGCGAGGTTCCGTTTCCCGCTCAGAGCAGGATTCGCCCGACTGGCCTCTGCGGGAGACCGACGAGATAGCGAAGTTAGTCTGCGGCCGCGCAGCGGTCGTGGTAGCTCGAGAGATGTGCACGCGAGCGGTGATGAGTTTCGGCCTAGTTTGCTCGATTACCTGCTTTGGCGGTTTCACGTACTTTGAACTCTTCAGTTCTTTCAACTTTCCCTCACGGTACTTGTCTGCCATCGGTCTCGTGGTTGTATTTAGCCCAGATGGAGTTTACCACTCCGCTTAGGCCAGTGATCTCGCTAAACCTGACTCCGAGGAGACGAGCCTCCCGGGCGCGCACGTCGTCCACTACACCTGGCACCTCTGCGGCCGTGGCCCCCTTTCAAGAGGACTTGAACGACAGCGCGCGCCGGGTAACGGCTGCCCCTAACACCATTTCTCGCCGACTGATCGGCCGGGAGATTCGGTGCTGGCCTCGTTCACCGCCGCTACTACGGGAATCCTGGTTAGTTTCTTTTCCTCCTTATTATGCTTAAATTTAGGGGGTACTCACGCCTGAGCTGAGGTCGCAAATGATATGTAAAACGGGCGCGGCCGCGAGGGTCCGCGCCCGTCCTCCTGCGCCCGAGCGCGAAGGAACCTGCGTATCTGGCGGCTGCGGCGCGCCGCCGAGCTCGGCGCACTCGCTTGCGCGGTTCTGCGGGCGCGCCTACGCGCGCCGTCGCCGATAGTCGCGTCGGAGCGCACTGCCGCGCCTCCGCTTGGCGCCGTTCCCGTCACGCAAGTCGCCGCCAGAACGCCCCTCCCTCGCGGAGACATTGTGACCGTCACTTGCGGAGCCCTCGAACGGGGCCTGACGCGACAGGGTGCGCTCCTCCGAATCTCTTCCGGCCGCCGGGCTGGCCTGTCGCCGCTCGGGCGCCCTTCACGCTCACGTCAGGTGGTCTCACGCCCACCTCTGTCGGAGCGCCGCGGTCCTCGTGGGCCTTGCTCGACCTTCGGCCGACCGCGAGCCGGGCTTTTAGCCGAAAACTCATCGGGGCGACGGGTTTAAAACGACGCATTTAAGGAAAACCGCCAGGACCCGCCTCCGCTTCGCCCGACTCGCGTTTGAAATGCGAAAGCGACGGAGCGACAAGTTCGGCGGGTGTAAGCCGGTTAACCCCAACATCGTAGTCGTAGGCTCCAAATAACGACCGACCCTCAGACAGGCGTAGCCCCGGAGATAATCCATGGGCCGCACATGCGTTCAAAACGTCGATGTTCATGTCCCGCAGTTCATGTCGACGCGCAATTTGCCGCGTTCTTCATCGACCAACGATTAGCGATTCGTCGCTCGCAATACTTCGTCGCAGCGATTCAGATGATCGTCTCGCTGGACTCACCCATCCAAAGCGAACACTGGCCATGGTCATGGTGTTTGACGTTGCACGGCCGCGCCATTGATATGGTCCGGCACTGCATGATAATGATTGCACAAGTAACCACTGACTGTATTGAGGCTATAAAGAAAATCCCACCATGTTGTTTGAACACCGCACGGAATAGCTGCGCCGTGGTCGATATGGATCGCATGCAGAACTATCAGCATATTGATCCACTTCGGTAACGCATACTTGAGCACAAACCACAAATCTTATAATCACAAGAAAGTTGGCATCGTCCAGCAACTCAACATCTTCTGACTGTTATACCATTTTTTTGTGTCCGCGCAACTGATGGTCAACAAAGTAATCATTTATATCTCGATCACTGATCGTACAGAAACTTTAACTAATAAAACAAGATCCGATCGTTATAAGATATTTGTTAACAACATTGGATTCTGAGAACGCCAAAAAAATTAGAGATAACATCTAACACTAATAATTAATTTTTTCAGCTTAGCTCTGATAACTTCTTCGCTATTCCGCCTCACAAGCTGCCAGTGGATTTTAAGTCATACAAATCACAAAACTGATGTTGAATACATCACTAACTGGAAGAATTCGGATATTAGTTTATAGTCTTCAATGTTCTTCACTGCGCCTGCGCCTATACTTTGTTCTGGCGCACGTGTTCCACAAACCGCGGACGTTGTACCGCCATACCACGTCTGTCTCGGAAATAAATTCTCATATGGCGCAGCCTTCGGGCGGCCGCGGACGCTGCCGGTCGAACACGCCCGACTCCTGAGTGTCTCGCGAGAAAAGAGTTTGCCCATTGCGTGACGCGCCGAAGACCGTCAGGTCCCGACGCGGTAATGAGGTGCCTGAGGGTCCTCTGCCCGTCGTCGGATCTGGACGGTGCCAGCCGAAATCGTCCGGGCAGAAGTGCGAACCTGGAGGAAGAGCCCCGTCCTCGAAACTTTGAGTAAAGCACCCTCGCTCAGCGGGTCCCCCTGCTCCCGTCGTCGGATCTGGGACGGTGCCAGCCGAAATCGTCCGGGCAGAAGTGCAAGAACCATGAGCGAGAGCACCAACTCGAAACTTTCGAGGAAAGCACCCCATCAAAACCGCGCGGCGTCTCATGAGCCGGGGGCCTGGTCTGGTGCATTTGTCGGCGACCGCTTTCGCGTACGCCTCGGCGCAAGCCGCCCTTTATCCAGTGGGGTTTTAGAAGTTTTGCGTACGCGGCACCCACAACCGCGGACGTTACGGCCTGCACCACATTCGTCTCGGAAATAAATTTCTTCGCGGGTTTCTCAGATGTATTAGCTCTAGACATAGTCTTTTCCTGGTCGGCTCCACCGGCGCGCGGCCGCGGGGCCGCGGGATTGCCGGCCGAACACGCCCGACTTCCTGCGTCTCGCGAGCGAAAAGAGTTTGTCGATTGCGTGACGCGCCGAAGACCAAAAGAACTGACGCGTACGAGGGTCGTCAGAGGGTCCCCTGCTCCCGTCGTCGGATCTGGGACGGTGCCAGCCGAAATCGTCCGGCAGAAGGTGAACCTGAGGAAGAGCCCCGTCCTCGAAACTTTGAGTAAAGCACTCGCTCAGCGGGTCCTGCCCGCCGTCGGATCTGGGACGGTGCCAGCCGAAATCGTCCGGGCAGAAGTGAACCATGAGCGAGAGCACCGTCCTCGAAACTCGAGGAAAGCACCCCATCGTCGTTCGCGCGGCGTCTCATGACGCTCGTCCGGTGCATCGTCGGCGACCGCTTTCGCACGCCTCGGCGCAAGCCGCCCTTTATCCAGTGGGGTTTTAGAAGTTTTGCGGTACAGTGGCACCCACAAACCGCGGACGCGCCGGCCTGCACCACATCTGTCTCGGAAATAAATTCCTTCGCGGTTTCCTCAGATGTATTAGTCGATTTCCGGGTCGGTCTGCTCGGCAGCGCGGCCGCGCCGCGGACGCCAGCCGGCCGAACACGCCTGACTCTCTGCGTCTCGCGAGCGAAAAGAGTTTGCCCATTGCGTGACGCGCCGAAGACCGTTAGGTCTCGACGCGTACGGTCGCTCACAGAGGGTCCCCGTTCCGTCGTCGATCTGGGACGGTGCCAGCCGAAATCGTCCGGGCAGAGCAAGGAACCTGAGGAAGAGCCCCGTCCTCGAAACTTTGAGTAAAGCACCTCGCTCAGCGGTCCCCGTTCCCGTCGTCGGATCTGGGACGAGCGAAATGAAATCGTCCGGGCAGAAGTGCGAACCATGAGCGAGAGCACCGTCCTCGAAACTTCGAGGAAAGCACCATCGTCAAAACCTCGCGCGGCGTCTCAGAGTCGGGTCGTCCGCGCATCGTTCATGACCGCTTTCTGCGCACGCCTCGGCGCAGAGCCCCTTTATCCAGTGGGGTTTTTAGAAGTTTGCGGCCGCGGCACCCACAAACCGCGGACGTTACGGCCTGCACCACATCTGTCCCCGAAACAAATTCCTTCGCGGTTCTCAGATGTATTTCAGACATAGCTCTTTCTGAAGCCGGTCTCCGCTCGGCGCGCGGCCGCGGGGCCGTGGACGCCGCCGGTCAACACGCCCGACTTCTGCGTCTCGCGAGCGAAAAGAGCTTCGTCGACAGGTGACGCGCCGAAGACCGTTAGGTCTCGACGCGTACGAGGGTCGCCTGAGGGTCCCCCGCCCCGTCGCCGGATCTGGGACGGTGCCAGCCGAAATCGTCCGGGCAGTAGCGGCAACCCGGAGGAAGAGCCCCGTCCTCGAAACTTTGAGTAAAGCACCCTCGCTCAGCGGGTCCTGCCCCGTCGTCGGATCTGGGACGGTGCCAGCCGAAATCGTCCGGGCAGAAGTGCGAACCATGATGAGAGCCCCATCCTCGAAACTTCGGGAAGAAAGCACTCCCATCGTCAAAACCTCGCGCGGCGTCTCACAGAGTCGGCTCGTCCGGTGCATCGTCAGTGACCGCTTTCGCACGCCTGGCGCAGAGCCCCTTTTTCAAGTTAGCTTTTTGAAGCTCTTTCGGCTTGCTTGACTGCTTGGTTTCAGCTCCGCCGTATTAGCTCTTGCCACATGTTAGTCTTTCGCCCCTATTCGGCTGGACTGCTGGGCCAGCCTCCGCCGTATTAGCTCTTTGAGTACATGTTAGTCTTTCACCCCTATTCGGCCGGGACTGCCAGCCTCAGCCCGCCGAATAAAGTTTTACGTCCGCGGCCCCAGGACACCGTGGACGGCCAGCACCACTCCCGTCTCGGAAATAAATTTTCAGATGTATTAGCTTCAGCGAGCACATGCCAGTCTTTCACCCTATTCGGCCGGGACAACCACCTCAGCCCGCCGTATTAGCTCTTTTGGAGCACATGTTGTCTATCGCCCTATTCGGCTGGGACTGGCTTGGCTCAGCCCGCCGAATGTGCATAACGTCCGCGGCTCTCCTTTTTAAGCTTCCTCCACCGCGGACGAAAGCGCAGAAATCCATTCACTTTTCCGTTTCGAGGGTGCATCAAGTCCTCGGTGACCAAAGAGGGTAAGCAGCCCTGCGTTACCAGAGCTTTCTTAGCCTCGGAGAGAGTTCAAGACCTTCAAAATCGGCTGGGACTCCGGGTGGGGGCCATTCTTCGCGGGTGTAAACTCGGTTTTTCGTCGGACTGCCGTGCTCAGCCCGCCGAAAAATGGAGCTTTCTTTGGTTCCGGAGAGGGTGCGTTAAGTCCTTCGTAATCGGCTGGGATCATGGGAGCCCGAAACATGTATTAGCTCTAGTGCATTTCTTAGAGGGTGCGTTAAGTCCTCTGCCTTCACTCCGAAAGCGCGCGGCTCGGCGAGATTCTTTTCGCAGGGCCTCCTCGAGAAATACGCTCGAGTCCGGTTGTTCCGCCCTTCGACCGACTTCCGGAGAGGTGCTGGCGTTGGTTCTGCCTCGCGGGCACTCCACCCAGGCCGCCAGACGGCGCGAGCGTGTAGGAGCAAGCTTAGAGATGGAAGCCAGAGTTTAGGACTATTACTCGTCCCGAATCTTGCGGTGTGCCGTCAGACGGCACCGCCAGCGGGTCGCCAGCCCGGCACCCACCAGTTTCAGATGATGGTGTACCGAACTCCTCACCTAAAGACGCCGCAACGCTACAGCCGAGTCCTTCGTCCGTCGACACAGCTTCCACCTTGTGTGATGCTCTGGCGAAAGAAGAGTAAGACGTTTAGCGGCCGGAGACGCCTGGAGGGACCCCGGTGCTCCGAGAAAGAAAAGCTTGCTTGCCACCGCGCCTCGCGAGCCTGAGAGGCGCTCGGCGCTCTCGGACCTCAGTGGAGTTCGCAACTGCGGGGGCCCCGGGCCCACTACCATCTTCGGAAACAGTAAGTAGCGTTTTCGTTTCGTCGCTTCTCCCGCGCGGCTCGGCGAGACTCTTCCGCAGGGCCCCGAGAAAAACGCTCGAGTCCGGTCTCGTTCCGCCCCGACCGACTCCGAGAGTGTGCCGGGCGTTGGTTTCGTCTCGTGGCACCCACCCGTCGCCAGACGCGGCGCGAGTGTAGGAGCAAGCCAGAGATGGGAAGCCAGAGTTTAGGATCATTACTCGTCCCGAATCTTGCGGTGTGCCGTCAGACGGCACTGCCAGCGGTCACAGCCCGGTACCCAATTGCTTCAGATGATGGTGTACCGAACTCACCAAAGACGTCGCGTCACAGCCAGTCCTTCGTCCGTCGACACAGCTTCCACCTCTTAGACAGTTCTATGAAAGAAGAGGTATCGTTTAGCGAAGGAGACGTGCTCCGGAGCGACCTCCGGTGCTCCGAGAAAGAAAAAGAGAATGCTTCGCCACCTCGCGCTTCGAGAAGTAGTGGTAATTCCACATGCTTTTCGGGATCTCTCCCAGCAAGAGACTTTCGAATGGTGGTGTGCGGCGGCCGGTCGGCGGCTGCGGAGTGCGCGCGAGGCGCGCTTCGCCGACCAGGACCCGACGGACGCGCCACCGGACACACCTCTCGGACGAGAGAACCTTTCGAGCGGCGACGGTCTGGTGAAACCCCGCCTGTACGAGCCGCCGTCGCTTTCTCTCGACGATGGCGGCGCGAACGGAAAGCCTGGTTCGCCCTGGAGGCGGGTTTCATCGTCGTAGCGAAGGCTCGCCTACGCCAGGGGCGCCTCCGCTAGAGCACCGACACCGCGACCGAGATTGCAAGCTCGACGCGAGTTCAGGAGCGCGGCGCAGCCAGCTCCCGTTTTGCTTGTCGACGCCCGGCGGCGTTTCCGCTCCACGTGCACTGACCTCGGCTGGGAGCCATTCTCGGTTGTCATCGAGGCGCCGCGGCGAGAACACAATCGACCGCGCACGGCTGGCTGAGTCGCTGCCCGACGCCGCCCGGCGTGTATTTTCCGAGCGGCGTTTTATTCCGGCCCGCGCCCGCCTCCCGCCGCCCGTCGCCGAGCTTTGGGTCTTTTTCCTCCCACCCCGCCTACGCCCCGCGGAGGAAAGAGCGTGACTCACGGCAAGCGCCCGGGACCACCGAGCGCTTCCTGCGAACGACAGCGGCGCCACGCGCCCGCCTCCGCTTCCCCAAAAAGGGCCGCGCGTGCGGCCCCGCGCGGAGTTCGCTCGTGACGGTTGACTAGACCGCCCGCCCGCGCGCTCGCCGGCGCCCGCCGCCAGGTGCCGAGGTTCCGAAGCCTCGCGCCTCTTCGATTCAGCTTCGAGACAAACGATAGTTCGGTTCCGCCCCGACCGACCCCGAGAGTGTGCCGGGGCGTTGGTTCTGCCCTCGTGGCACCGCCCGGCCGCCAGACGCGGCGCGAGCGTGTAGGAGCGCTTTGTGAGATGGAAGCCAGAGTTTGTGACTATTTACTCTGGTCCTGATCTGCGGTGTGCTTACCAGACGGCACCGCCGAAGTGGGTCGCAGCCCGGCACCACCAGTTTCCGATGATGGTGTACCGAACTCACTAAAGACGTCGCAACAAGCTGCCAGCCGAGTCCTTCGTCCGTCGACACAGCTTCCACCCCAGATGCTCTATGAAAGAAGAGAAGGATGGTTTCGCGGAGGCAGTCCGCGCGCGCGCGCAGCGAGCGCCTGAACGCCGAGCGAACTCGAAAGGCACTCGCGTTCGTGTTCGGGTGTCGACCGATTTAGCAGCGCGCGGCGCCCCAAAGAGTAAGAAAAGCGAGCACTGAGAGCCCCGGGGCCTCTCCGTTTTGTTTCGGGCCTCCTGCGGGCCCCGTCATGAGCTTACGTTAATGATCCTTCCGAAGGTTCACCTACGAAACCTTGTTACGACTTTACTTCCTCTAACATTCGCCCGGTCATCTTTCGGCTCTACGGCCCCGGGAAGGGTCCGCGGCTGGTCCGAAGACCTCACTAAAAATATTCAATCGGTAGTAGCGACGGGCGGTGTGTACAAAGGCAGGACTTAATCAGCGGGAAGCAGATTCCCGCTTACTAGGCATTCTCGTTGGTGGCAATTGCAAGCCTCAATCCCTAGCACGAAGGAGTTTCACCGTCACCCGGCCTCTGCCAAGGAAAACACACGTTGATACCTTCAGTGGCGCGTGCTGCCCAGGAACATCTAAGGGCATTACAGACCTGTTATCGTCTCACTTCCTGCGGCTGGAAGCCGCCCGTCCCTTCAAGAAAGTGTTGGTCGCCGGCCGCAGGGGATGCTGGTTTGACTTAGTTAGTAGGGGTAGGATCTCTGCTCCGTTATCGCACTCATGCAGACAACCACCTTACTGAATCCAGAACGGCTTGATGTACCACCAAATCCACCTGAATCCGGGTTAGTACTCACCGTCAACCTTCCGTGTCCACCTGATGAGGCCCCGCGTTGGACAATTGCTTCGCAGGTTCCACGTCTGGTGGCGCCCTTCCGTCAATTCCTTTGTTTCAGCTTAACCATATTTCCCCGGAACCCAAAGACTTTGGTTTCCGGAGGCTGCCCGCCGCGACATCTAAGACAGCGGACTGCCAGTTGCAGTAGCTTATGGTTGTAACTAGGCGGTATCTGATCGCCTTCGAACCTCTAACTTTCGTTCTTGATTAAAGAAAACATACTTGGCAAACGCTTCTTTTTGCCTAGTCGGGTCTTGCGACGATCCAAGAATTTCACTCTAACGTCGCAAGTCACGGATGCCCCCGGCAACCCCATTAATCATTACCTCGACTTCCGAAAAACTGGGTCAAAATAGAACCGAGGAATCCCATTCCATTATTCCATGCAAGAGCATTCGGGCAGACAAAGGCCTGCGTTACACGTTAATTTGTTCAAAGTAAATCGTGCCGGCCTGCACGACACTCAGTTAAGAGCACCGCGGCGGGTGAGATCGGGGTCCTTCCACGGGGCCGTAACGTTTCGAGAACCAGGTCACAGCATTGCCCACCGCCGGAGCCCGGCTCCGAGAGCGCCTGCCGCCGCGGTCGGCTCGCGCGCCCACTGGCAGACGCCCGCGCACGCACGCTGGATGACTGACATGGTGAAAATGGTGGTGGGCATCAACCACTTTTTTAATCATACTTCCAATATGCTTGAGACACTCCACCACGTGCAATCGTGCCAGAGATTAAAATTACCCACATGGGCCTCCTGGGACATCCACATTATTTTCGTCACACTTCCTATAATTAAACCTGCGCTCTTGGATGCCGGTTGCTTCACACCCCCAATCAGAATCCTGATTCTGCTTCACATGCCAAATCCTAAGTGGCGGCAAAACCCACACAGCTGATGCGCAAGATATTACTTCCACACACGCAGGGAGACCGCGATCAGCCCAAGGTTACCCAGAGTTCAAACGGGAACGAATGGGCGAGCCGGTCGACTGGCTTGATCTAATAAAGCGTCCCTTCCCCTTCGGGTCACGACTGAAATGCATGTATTAGCTCAGAATTCGCCACAGTTATCCAAGTGAAATTTTTAGGGTCCAAGGTGAACCATAACCGATTTAATGAGCCATTCGCGGTTTCACTCTACAACAGTCTGTACTGAGGCATGCATGGCTTAATCTTTAAGACAAGCATATCACTACTGGCAGGATCAACCAGGGAGCCAGGCTCTCCGCGCCCGCAAGCCGCCGCCCGAAAGCGGCGGCCCGTTCGAACCGCGCCCGCTCTTTCTCCTCTCGCTCGCCCCGTGAGGGGTCAGGTGTTCCCGCCGACGCTCGCGAGGAGCGCCGGGGCTTTCGGCGTTCATCGCCGGATGCCGAGCGTACCTGAAAGGCGAAGAACTGGCGGTCGCGCATAGGTCGTGCATGCAGAGGTCGCGCGTAGCCGTGACGGAAGCCGGAATACAGGACCGGCATGGCCCACCGGCGGGCTGAAACCGACGGCCGAAAGTTTGCCGCCGAGGAAGGCTCCCGCGCTGGCGCGAGGCGGCTCGTTAGAGTATTTGCTAGCGGCTTTCGCAGTCTCCGCCCTGAAGCCAGGAACGCCGTCAAAACGCTTCGGGCCCGCACTGCCGCTCCCTCGGGGCGCCGCGGTCACGTCAATAGCCCCGAAGCCAGGAAGGCCGCAAGTGCGCTCCGGGCATAGCGTATTCGGTCGCCACCGCGGACCTCCTCGGGTTCCGGACGAGCCGTGCGATGCGGCTTCCGCGGTCCCGCCCCAGCCAGGGAACGCCGTCAAAAATAAGCCAGCCCGCACCCCGGGTTGGGGATCCACACTCGCCGGCCTGGCCCACCGCGGCTTCACAAGTTCATAGCCCCGAAGCCAGGAAGGCCGCGCGTGCCCGGGCATAGCGTACGGTCGCCACCGCGGGACTTTCCCGTCTCGTACGAGCCGCGATGCTCGCGGTCTCCGCCCCGAAGTCAGGAAAGCCGTCAAAATCGCCTGGGGCTCCGCACTCCCGGGTTGGGATCCACACCTCGCCGCCCGGGCCCACTGCGGCTTCCACGAATCGCCCCGGAAGCCAGGAACGCCGCAAGCATGCCTGGGGCCCACGTCGCGCATTCGGTCGCCACCACAGCTCTGCTCAGGGCTCCTGACACCGCGAAATACTTTTCCGGGGCTCTTCGCCCTGCTTCTCAGGCAGCGTAACAGGTCTGTACCCGAACGCCGGGGAATTTCAGCCCGTGGGCATGGCTCAGGACCACCCCTATCCCCTATAATGGAGAAACCTCGGCCACTCCCGCCAAAAGCCCTATTCGCCCTGGGCCGACGGCGCCGTCCGTGATAAACGCCCAAACGTAAGCGCCCGCGTCTCCTCCTCCGCGCGCCGCCGACCGCTCGCCGTTACCACCATCACCACAGCTCCGCTCAGGCTCCCGGACCATGCGAAAGATTTTTCCGCTCGCCTCTGTTTCTGCCAGCCCCTCGGCCCACGCGGTTTCCACGTGAATTGCCCCAGTCAGGAATGCTGCAAGCGTCCGGGGGGCCCACGTCGCGTATTCGTCGCCACTGCACCTTCAGCCCGCACCAGCCGTGTGGATGTTTCGCTCTGCCCTGTTTCTCAGGCAGCGTAACAGGTCTGTACTCGAACGCCAGAATTTCAGCCTGTGGGCACGGCTCGACCACACCCATCCCCATAATGGGAGAAACTCGCCATACTCAATCTGGCCAAAAGCCTTTCGTCAATGACGGCGCCATACGCGGATAGCGTACCGAAATGCCCGTAAGCGCCCGCGTCCTCTCCGCGCGCCGCCGCCTGGCTCTCGTTACCACCAACCACCACAGCTCTGCTCAGGGCTCCCGGACCATGCGAAATACTGCCTGGGGGCTCTCGCCCTGTTTCTCAGGCAGCGTAACAGGTCTGTACTCGAACGCTGGGAATTCAGCCTGTGGGCATGGCTCAGACCACCCATCCCTATAATGGAAACTCGCCATAATTTACCGCTAAAAGTCTTTTTCGCCCGGGTCGATGGTTGGCCGCGATAAAGGGTTCCGAAACGCCCGTAAGCGCCCGCGCTCTCCGCGCGCCGCCAGGACCGCTCGGCTCTGTTACCACCAAACCACCACAGTTCGCTCAGGGCCCCGGACCATGCAAATACCTTCCGCTCTCGCCCTGTTTCTCAGGCAGCGCAGGTTCAACAACGCCAACAGCCGTGGCATGGCCAGACCACCCCATCCCCTATAATGGGTGAGAAACCTCATTACACTCCCATCTAAATAAAAGCCTTTCGTCTGGGCTGACAGTGCGATGGCGCGGCGCTGGTCCGAAACGCCCGTAAGCGCCCACGTCCACTCCGCGCGCCGCCGACCGCTCGGCTCGTTACCACCATCCACCAGCGCTCGCCCGGCCCTGGACCATGAAATATCCCGCCTGCCCTGTTTCGCCGCCGCCCGGGCCCACCGCGGCTTCCACGTGAATTGCCCCGAAGCCAGGGAATCGCCGCGCATGTCCGGGGCCCACGTCGCGTATTCGGTCGCCACTGTGGACCTCTTTCGCCTCAAAATTGAACAAAGGATGTTTCGTCACTCCGTTTCTCAGGCAGCGTACCAGTCTGTTGTACCGAACGCTGGAATTTGTTCTGTGGGCACTGTCCTGGACCACCAATCCCCAATGGGAGAAAAACTCGGCTATGAATTTGAATCTGGGCCGAAGCCTTTCGTCTGGCCATTGCTTATACGCAGACAAAGGCCCAACGCCTGCAAGCGCCCCGCGTCCTCTCTCCTGCGCGTCGCCGGGACCGCTCTGCGCCACCACCAAATCCACCGCTCAAGCTCAGGCCCCTGACCATGCAAATACCTTCCAGCCCGCCCACTTCTCAGGCAGCGTAACAGGTCTGCAACGAACGCCGGGAATTTCTCAGCCTGTGGGCATGGCTCAGACCACCCCATCCCCTATAATGGGAGAAACCCGCCACCAAATTCGGCCAAAGCTCTGTCGTCGATTTGCTTACTACGCGATAGGTTGGCCCAGCCTGTAAGCACCTGTCCTCCTCCGCGTGCCGCGCCGAATGCCTGGCTCAGCCACTACCATCCCCACAGCTCCTGTCGCCCCGACCATGCAAAATACCTTCAGCCTCGCCCCAGCCAGGCAGCGTAACAGTCCGTACTCAACGCTTCTGGGAATTCTCCAGTCAGGGCATGGCTCAGGACCACCTCATCCCTATAATGGGAGAAACCCCAGCCATAATTGAATTCCGGCCAGCCTCTTCTGCCCAATAGGTGCCATACGTGACAAGGGTCTGGAAACGCCCGTGTTACCCGCGTCTCTCCGCGCGCCGGACCGCCGGCTGCCACACCAACCACCACAGCTCGCTCAGGGCTCCTGACCATGAACACTCTCTGGGCTCGCCCGTTTCAGGCAGCGTAACAGGTCTCAGCCACGCTGGGAATTTTCAGCCTGTGTGCTGGCCCGACCACACCCATCCTCCAGGAGAAACCTCGGCCATACCTGAATCTTCGCCAAAGCCTCTTTCGTCAACGACGGCGCCACGCGGATAGCGTTCCGAAATGCCCGTGGCACCGGCGTCCTCTCCAGCGCGCCGCCGGACCGCCGCCTGTTGTAGCTTCACCATCCACCACAGCCTCCCCAGATCAGGCTCCCGGACCATGCAAATGCTCTCTGGGGCTCTGCCCTGTTTTCTCAGGCAGCGTAACAGGTCTGTACAACGCCGTACCAGCCAGGCAGCGCTCAGTGACCATCCCTGGAAACCCGGCCATAATTGAATTCCGCCAAAGCCCTCGCCTGGCCGACGGCGCCATACGCGGATAAGGTTCCGAAACGCCCGTAAGCGCCTGCGTCCTCCTCCGCGCGCCGCCGACCGCTCGGCTCGTTACCACCAACCACCACAGCTCTGCTCAGGCTCCGTGAAACACTCTTCCGGGGCTCTCGCCCTGTTTCTCAGGCAGCGTAACAGGTCTGTACCGAACGCTTCGGGAATTTCAGCTCAGGCATGGCTCCGGACCATAACATCCCCATAATGGAGAAACCTCAACTATTTTAACCACCAAAAGCTCCTCTTCGCCCGGCCGACGGCGCTCGCGGATAAACGGTCTGAAGCGCTTCGTAAGAGCCATTCGAATGGGCGCTTACGGGCTCGGCGCTCGCTTCTCGGCCACCGCCACAGGTCTCAGCTCGTCCCGGGCGACGCATGCCTTTACGGCCCGGCGTTCGCTTCGGGCACCATAACAGGTCTCAGCTCGTCCCGGCGACGCATGCTTACGGGCCTCGGCACCTGCTTCGGCACCATAACAGGTCTCAGCTCGTCCCGCGACGATGCCTTTACGGCCTTCGGCTCGGCAATGCCGCTGCGCCCGCAGCTCGTCCCGCGTGGCTTGCCGGGGCTCGGCCCTCGCTTCTCAGGCACCATAACAGGTCTCAGCTCAAGTCCCGGGCGATCCCCATGCCTTTACGCCTCGGCTTCGTTCTCGGCCACTCACCAGGTCCAGTTTCAAGTCCCGGGCGGTGCCTGCTTTACGGGTCTCTGCCTCGCTTCCTCGGTCATTCCCACAGCTCTATCCTCGAGCTCCGCACTTGGCGGGAGAGCGAGTTTCGCTCTTCGCCCGTTTCGGGCACTGCCACAGGTCTCAGCCTACGTCCCGGGCGGTATGCCTCGATAGCCCGGCCCTCGCTTCTCGGGCACCATCAGCGTCCCATCTCAAGCCTGGCGATGCCTTTACGGGATTTTTCCAAGTCCGCCGGCGCCCAATTGCCGGCGTCTGGACGCAAAGTCCGTGAAAACTTTTCGAATGCCTTTCCGGGCCTCCGTCTGCTTTCTCGGCCACCGCCACAGGTCTCAGCTCACGTCCCGGCGGTGCATGCCTTTGAGCGGGGCTCGGCCCCTCGCTTCTCGGCACCATCACAGGTCTCATCTCGTTCCGGGCGATGCCTCATGGGATTTTTCCGTCCGCCGGCGCCCACCTCGCCGGCGTTCGACGCAAAGTCCGTGAAAACTTTTCGAATGCCTTTCCGGGCCTCCGCCCTCGCTTCTCGGCCACCGCCACAGGTCTCAGCTCACGTCCCGGGCGGTGCATGCCTTTACGGGGCTCGGCCCTCGCCTCTCGGGCACCATCACAGGTCTCATCTCAAGTCCCGGGCGATGCCTTTACGGGATTTTTCCAAGTCCGCCGGCGCCCACCTCGCCGGCGTTCGGACGCAAAGTCCGTGAAAACTTTTCGCCTTTCCGGGCCTCCGCCTCGCTTCTCGGCCACCGCCACAGGTCTCAGCTCACGTCCCGGCGGTGCATGCCTTTGTTAGCTCGGCCTCGCTTCTCACCATCACAGGTCTCATCTCAAGTCCCGGGCGATGCCTTTACGGATTTTTCCGTCCGCCGGCGCCCACCTCGCCGGCGTTCGACGCAAAGTCCGTGAAACTTTTCGAATGCCTTTCCGGCCTCCGCCCTCGTTTCTCGGCCACCGCCACAGGTCTCAGCTCACGTCCCGGGCGGTGCATGCCTCTTACGGGGCTCGGCCTCGCTTCGGGCACCATCACAGGTCTCATCCAAGTCCCGGGCGATGCCTACGGATTTTTCCAGTCCGCCGGCGCCCACCTCGCCGGCGTTCGGACGCAAAGTCCGTGAAAACTTTTCGAATGCCTTCCGCCTCCGCCTCGTTTCCGCCACCGCCACAGGTCTCAGCCTGGCTGCGCACGCATGGGGCCCAGGCCTCGCTCTCGGGCACCATCACAGGTCTCATCTCAAGTCCCGGGCGATGCCTTTACGGATTTTTTCATCCGCCGGCGCCCCACCTGCCGGCGTTCGGACGCAAAGTCCGTGAAAACTTTCGAATGCCTTCCGCCTCCGCCTCGCTTCTCGGCCACCGCCACAGGTCTCAGCTCACGTCCCGGGCGGTGCATGCCTTTACGGGGCTCGGCCCCGCTTCTCGGCACCATCACAGGTCTCATTCAAGTCCCGGGCGATGCCTTTACGGGATTTTTTTCCAAGTCCGCCGCGCCCCACCTCAAGCTGGCGCGTTCGGCAAAGTCCGTGGCTGAATGCCTGGCCTCCTGCCTCGCTTCTCGGCCACCGCCACAGGTCTCAGCTCACGTCCCGGGCGGTGCATGCTTTACGGGCTCGGCCTCGCTTCTCGGGCACCATCACAGGTCTCATCTCAAGTCCTGGGCGATGCCTTCGGATTTTTCCGTCTGCCGGCGCCCACCCGCCGGCGTTCGGACGCAAAGTCCGTGGAAAACTCTTCGAATGCCTTCCGCCTCCACCGCCGGCCACCGCCACAGGTCTCAGCTCACGTCCCGGGCGGTATGCCTCATGGGGCTCGGCCTCGCTTCGGCACCATCACAGGTCTCATCTCGTCCCGGGCGATGCTTTACGGGATTTTTTCCGTCCGCCGCTTCACCTCGCCGGCGTTCGGACGCAAAGTCCGTGAAAACTTTTCGAATGCCTGGCCGCCTCGCGCCCGGCCACCGCCAGGTCTCAGCTCACGTCCCGGGCGGCATGCCTTTGCGGGGCTCGCCCCCGCTTCGGCACCATCACAGGTCTCTATCCAAGTCCCGGGCGATGCCTTTACGGGATTTTTCCAGTCCGCCGGCCCACCTCGCCGGCGTTCGGACGCAAAGTCCGTGAAAACTTTTCGAATGCCTTTCCGGGCCTCCGCCTCGCTTCGGCCACCGCCACAGGTCTCAGCTCACGTCCCGGGCGGTGCATGCCTTACGGGGCTCGGCCTCGCTCTCTCGGGCACCATCACAGGTCTCATCTCAAGTCCCGCGATGCCTTACGGATTTTTCCAAGTCCGCCGGCGCCCACCTCGCCGGCGTTCGGACGCAAAGTCCGTGAAACTTTTCGAATGCCTTCCGGGCCTCCGCCTGCTTCTCGGCCACCGCCACAGGTCCTTCAGCTCACGTCCCGGGCGGTGCATGCCTCATGGCCTCGGCCCCGCTCTCGGGCACCATCAGGTCTCATCTCAAGTCCCGGGCGATGCCTTTACGGATTTTTCCGTCCGCCGGCCCACCTGCCGGCGTTCGGACGCAAAGTCCGTGAAACTTTCGAATGCCTTCCGGGCCTCGCTTCTCTCGGCCACCGCCACAGGTCTCAGCCTACGCCCGGGCGGTCTTTACGGCCCGGCCTCGCTTCGGGCACCATCACAGGTCTCATCTCAAGTCCCGGCGATGCCTTTACGGGATTTTTCCAAGTCCGCCGGCGCCCACCTCGCCGGCGTTCGGACGCAAAGTCCGTGAAAACTTTTCGAATGCCTTTCCGGGCCTCCGCCCTCGCTTCTCGGCCACCGCCACAGCTCTGTCTCGAGCTCCCGCACTTGGCGTTTCGGGGCTCTCTGCCCGTTTCCTGGCACCGCCACAGGTTCCAAGCCTGCCTCGGAACGGGGCGCGCCGGACTTGGTCTCCCGGCAGGGGCCGCGCACTAGAACCATCTGGCCCCTATAATGGGAGCAGTATATTTTACCCGGGCTAAAGCTCCTCGCCCGGCCGACGGCGCCTTCCGCGGATAAATGCCCGAAGCGCCCGTAAGAAACATCTGAATGCTTTTACGGGGCCCGGCGCTCGCTTCTCGGCCACCACCAGCTCTGTCTCGAGCTCCCGCACTTCATGCTTCCGGCTCTCCGCCTGTTTCCCGCACCGCCACAGGTCTCAGCTCACGTCCCGGCGATGCTCGTTTTCACCAACTTTTCGTTCTGTGCTCCTAACTTTTGGGGTCTCTCAGTCACACGAGCTTGGTAAGGAGGTGGTCGGTCTCTTACTGACCGGCGTCTGCTCCGCTGGCCTTCGGACGCACAGTCCGTGAAAATTTTTCGAATGTTTTCCGGGGACGTCGAGGTTCCTCCCGCCGGCGACGGGCCGCCTGCCGGGAGCGCCCTGACGCTGCCCGCACGACGCCGCTCGGGCGGAATTTTTCCGTCCGCCCGCGGCGGATTTTTCTAAGTCCGAACCCGAAATGGTCTCGCTATCTTTTGATAGTGTTGTTCCCCGGAGCCGAGATAGGCCCGGGGAACACGGGTTCGGACTGCGTTTTTTCCAAGTTTCACTCGGAGCGGGCGCGCCGGACTTGCCGGTAGGCCGTCAGAACCACCTGGCCCCCTATAATGGGAGAAACCTGGCCATGATTTATTTCGCGGCGTTTAACTCCCCGGCGATCGAGGCCTGCTGCCCGGGTGGCGTTGGCCCCGTGGAAGCGCGGGTCGGCGATTTTTCTAAGTCCGAACCCGAAAAACGGTTCCGCCATCTTTTGATATGTTGTTCCCCGAGCCGAGATAGGCCTGGGAACACGGGTTCGACCGTTTTTTCCAAGTTTCCACTCGAGCGGGCGCGCCGGACTTGCCCGGCAGGGGCCGTGCTCAGAACCACCTGGCTCCCTATAATGGGAAACCCCGGCCATGATTTATTTCGGGGCGGGTTGCCTAACTCCCCGGCGATCGAGGCCTCGCCGCCCGGGTGGCGTTTTCGGGCCCCGTGAAGTGCGGGTCGGCGGATTTTTTCCGTCCGAACCCGAAAACGGTCTCTGCCATCTTTGAGGTTGTTCCTCGAGCGAGATAGGCCCGGGGAACACGGGTTCGACCGCGTTTTTTCTCCGCTTCCACTCGGAGCGGGGCGCTGACTTGGTCTTCGGCAGGCCGCTCAGAACCACCTGGCCCTATATCAGAAACCCCGGCCATGATGCATTTCGGGCGGGTTGCCTAACTCCCGGCGATCGAGGCCTCGCCGCCCGGGTGGCGTTTTTCACTGTGAAGTGCGGGTCGGCGGATTTTTTCTAAGTCCGAACTCCGGAAACGGTCTCGCCATCTTTTGATAGCGTTGTTCCCTCGAGCCGAGATAGTCTGGGGAACCTGGCCCGGAGCGCCTTTCCGGAACTGCACTTTCAAATTCGCGTGCTCTTTTTTTCGAGGCGCATGTGTTCTGTGCCCCTAACTTTCGGGGCTCAGTCACACGAGCCTTTTGTAAGGAGGTTGTCAGGTTCTCTACCGACCGGCGCCTGGCTCGCCGGTTTTGCCGCAGAGTCCGTGAAACTTTGAGTCCGCGAAATTTTCAAAGTCCTTCGCGTGTGCTCTTCACTGACTCGGCTCAGTCTTTTCAAAGTGTTTCGCGTGCTCTTTCACTGCTCGGCCCGACTTCTTTCAAAGTCTGCGTGTGCTCTTTTCACTGCTCCTCGGCCGAATAACTTTTTCAAAGTGTTTCATGTGTGCTCTTTCACAGACTCGGCCCAACTTTTTCAAAGTCCTTCATGTGTGCTCTTTCACTGCCTCGGCCCAACTTTTTCAAAGTCCTTCGCGTGTGCTCTTTCACTGCTCCGGCCCGACTTTTTCAAAGTCATTCGCGTGGGTGTTTTTCACCGCCTCGGCCGAACTTTTCGTTTATGTGTGCTCTTTCACAGACTCGGCCCAACTTTTTCAAAGTCCTTTCGCGTGTGCTCTTTCACTGCTCCTCGGCCCGACTTTTTTCAAAGTCATCTGCGTGCTCTTCACCGCCTCGGCCGAACTTCTTTTCAAAGTGTTTGCAGTTTCTTTCACAGACTCGGCCCAACTTTTTCAAAGTCCTTCTGCGTGTGTGTCGCCTCGGCCCGATTTTTCAAAGTCATTCTGCGTGCTCTTTTCACTGCCTTGGCCGAACTTCAAAGTGTTTCTGCGTGCGCTCTTTCACAGACTCGGCCCGACTTTTTCAGAAGTCATTCGCGTGTGCTCTTTCACTTCGGCCGAACTTTTTCAAAGTGTTTCGCGTGTGCTCTTTCTATTCGAGGCGCATGTGTTCTGTGCCCCCAACTTTTGGGGCTCTCAGTCACACGAGCTTTGGTAAGGAGGTATCAGGTTCCCTTAATGACCGGCGCCTGGCTTCGCTGGCCTACGGACGCAGAGTCCGTGAAATTTTTTGGTCCGCGAAATTTTTCAAAGTCTTTCGCGTTCTTTTCATTCGAGGCGCATGTGTTCTGTGCCCTTAACTTTTGGGGCTCTAGTCACACGCGCTTGGTAAGAGGGGTGGTCAGGTTCTTTACCGGCCGGCGCCTGGTTTCCGCCGGCCTCGGACGCAGAGTCCGTGAAATTTTTCGGTCCGCGAAATTTTTCTGTCCCGCCAGCGGCGGATGCTCAAGTCCGAACCCGAAAATGGTCTCGCCATCTTTTGATATGTTGTCTTTCGAGCCGAGATAGGCCCGGGAAACGTTCGGACTGCGTTTTTTTCCAAGTTTCCACCGAGCGGGGCGCGCCGGACTTGACCGCAGGGGCCGCGCTCAGAACCACCTGGCTCCCTATAATGGGAGAACCCCGGCCATGATGTATTTCCGGGCGGGTTGCCTAAATCCCCCCGCGATCGAGGCCCGCCATTGCGGCGTTTTTTCAGCCCTAGCGCCGGTTCGTCGTGTTGTCCAGTTTCCGTTCCTCGGAACGGGCGCGCCGGACTTGGACTCCGCAGGGCCGCGCTCTCAGAATGTTTTCAGCCCCTATAAAGGGAGAAACTCAATGTTTTCTCGACCTCACGGGTTTGCTCGCTTTCTTCGCCCAAGCGATTTTCGCGTCGCATGACAACCCGTTTCGAGGTCCTGTAAATCGACTCCCTCGGTGACGGAAGTCGCGTTTTTCGTTGTCGTCCCCTGACGGACTCTGTACGTCGGGGCGCGTTACTGTTTAACGTTGTTTATCGATTGTTTAAACAAATTGTTCGAACACGGACTACGCTTTCGGACTTTTCGGGAAACGGTTTTTTCGAGGTCCGCGACCACTTAGCCTCTTTTGCGAAATTGTTGCTAAATTGTTGCTAAATTGTTTATATTTTTATGGTCGTGCGTCCGAAAGCACCTCGGAGGAGAGGAAAAGTAAGGAGTCCGTTCGGCGCTATCTCTGCCTTAGATACGGCTAATTGTTTATAAAAATGCCGGTCGAGGGCCCGGTTTTTTCCTTGCTTCGGTCAGTCCGCGAGCGCCCTGCCTGCGACGGCGTCGGCGCCGCGATATCTGCCCGCGGCCGAGTTATTCGCTTATAAACAATGGATAAACAAATTGCTGAAGCGCCGAAACCGAAGCGTCGGACGTCGTCGACCCGTACACCTTTCATTGTCGCGCCGGTTCGTACCCATATCCCCCAGGTCTCGGGAAGAAGAGCCTCTAGTCGATGACGAATGTAGGTAAAGGGTCGGCACTTGGATCCGTAATTTTGGGATGGGGTTGGCTCTGAGGATCAGGGCGCGTCAGGCTTGGTCGAGATGCGGACGAGTGTTACGGCAGGGCCTGGGCAAAAACACGTCGCGGCAGCGGTGACCTCGCCCTCCCCAGCCTCCGCGGATCTTCCTTGCTGGGGGCGGGGCGCGCACGGCTCGCGTTCGGTCGTCTCCGGGCGGCCGGCGCGCGATCTTCGCGCGTCGCATCGCCTTCGCCCCCGAATAACGATCAGCTCAGAACTCCCGGACCGGAATCCGACTGTCTAATTAAAACAAAGCATCGCGACGGCCCGAAAGGGTGTTGACGCGATGTGATTTCTGCCAGTGCTCTGAATGTCAAAGTGAAGAAATTCAAGCAGAAAGCGCGGGTAAACGGCGGGATCTTGACTCTCTTAAGGTAGCCGTGCCTCGTCATCAATTGGTGACGCGCATGAATGGATTAACGGTTCCCTTCTGTCCTATCTCTATCTGAAACCCACTGCCAAGGGGAACGGGTTTGGGAAAATTGCGGGAAAGCCCTGTTGAGCTTGACTCTAGTCTGGATCTGGGGCTGGAGGTGTAGCATAAGTGGAGACGTTTCGGCGTCGCCTTTGAAATACCACTACTTTCATCGTTTCTTTACTCTCGGTGAAGCTGGAGGCGTGCGGCCCCTTTCGCCTCGCCGGCGAGGGTTCTTGAACCAAACGTGCAATGAAAAGGGTAGTGGTGTCCCGCAGAGCGTGGCCCCCACCGCCTCTCGGCCGGCGTCGCTCGCGCGCGTGTCGGGGGGGCGCGCGCGCGCCGCTCTTTACGGGGCGCGCGCCGCTCTTTCAGGCGCGCTCGCGCCGTCGGTGCGAAGTCACCGGTGGCCCCGCCCGAGGCTCCGCTTCAAACCCCTCGGTGATCAGACCCGGGGACACATTCAGGCCGGAGTTTGACGGGGGCCCGGTACATCTGTCAAAAGATAACGCAGGTGCCCTAAGGCTAGCTCAGCGAGGACAGAAACCTCGCGTAGAGTAAAGAGCAAAAGCTGGCGCCCGGGCGTTCAGTACGCCGGGCTGCGAAACACAGTCTTGATCCTTTGCTCGAAGATTTTTTCGGCAAATTGTCAAAAAAGTTCCCAAGGGATAACTGGCTTGGCGGCCAAGCGTTCATAGCGACGTCGCTTTTGATCCTTCGATGTCGGCTCTTCCTATCATTTGAAGCAGAATTCGCCAAGCGTTGGTTGTTCACCCACTAACGGGAACGTGAGCTGGGTTTAGACCGTCGTGAGACGGTTGGTTTACCCTACTGATGACGAGTTGTTGCGACAGTAATCCTGCTCAGTACGAGAGGAACCGCAGGTTCGGACATTTGGGTTTACGCAGTCGGAGCGGCCGGTGCTGCGAAGCTACTCCGTTGGATTATGCCTGGAACGCCTCTAAGGGAGAATCTGTTCTGGACCGTGAAGCGACAATTTTCTCAGAGTCCCCAGGTCGAACAAGGCTCAATTACGCGAAACTTTAGCGTACCGACCCCGGGGTCCGTCTCGTCCTCGGCACGGGCCACGGACCGCGGGTTCCCGTTTACGAACGCCGTTCGGCCCCAGAGGAACAACGGCCCGGGCAAGCTCAAGTCTTTGATACGAGCGATCCGGGCCTCGATCGCTCGCGCGGCCCTACCAAGACAACGATGTCGGGACTCGGAATCTTCCGTAGACGACAGGTACCGGGCGAGGCGGTATGCACGGTGAGCAGCTCAATGCTGCGATCCGTTAAGCTCAAGCCTCTTGCTTGGAGATTCGTGCCGTTCGGGGACGCCCTTCGGAGTCCCCTTTCAATTATTTCGGCGCGTGCTCGACGGCCGGTCGATTTTTCGACAGAGTTATTGCGTGTGCTCGACGGCGGGGTTTCGGGCCACCCCTCTAACTCTATCCGCGCGCGAGCAACCGCCCAAAAAATTTAAAAGAAAAGGTAAAAAAGTATAGTTTTCAAAAAAAGTCTAGCACCGCTCCGGGGGCCCAAAGCCCACACCGCGGCAACCGGTTCTCGTCAGATCACCGCAGTTAAGCGCCGCCAGGCCCCCCATGCCGGTCGGGTGACCGCGGGAACGGGTGGCGTTGGCTGTTCTTATTCCTCAAGGGGGCCCCCCGCGGGCTCCCTTTTATCAGTCGATTTCGACGTTCTCGCAGAGGGCCCCCAAAGGGTCCTTTTTGTCCTCGATTTCGCCGTTTCCGCAGAGGGCCCGCGGTCCTTTTTATCACTCGCTTTCCCAACCCGGACCCGCCGCCCCCCGGAGCCTTTTCCCCGGGGTCGGCCCGTGTATTTTTGCTCTTGCGGCCCATCTTGGGGGAATGCCGGTGGGAAATCGTCCGCGCGGGCGACAGTCCGCACCCTTCTTCGAAACCCCGGCCGCCGCCCCCCTTGGGCCCTTTCCCCGGCGTGAGGTTGCCCAAAGTCGCCCCTGGGAGGTGTCGGCCCCGCCGGTGCCGACTTGTGATTTTCCAGGCCCGCCGCCCCCCCTTGGACCCTTTCCCCGGCGTTGAGGTTGCCCCAAAGTCGCCGCTTGGGAGGTGTCGGCCCGCGACCACGTGGCCGACGTTGTGATTTTCGCCCCTTTCGGCGTCTAATAACTTCCAGGCGAATGTCGATGCACGGGGCCGTCTTCTCCGTTTGCCTACCATCCGCTCGCCCGGCCTTCGAACCCAGGCCCGCCGCCCCCCCTTGGACCCTTTCCTCGGCGTTCAGGTCGCCCCGAAAAGGCTACTTAGGAGGCGTCGGCCCACGTGCTTCGGGCCGACTCTGTGATTTTTGCCACTTTGGTGGCGGAATACGATCGAGCGAATGCCGGTGGGGAGTCGGTCTCTCGTTTACCGAACAGTCCGCTCGCCCCCTCTTTCGAACCCAGGCCCGCCGTCCCCCGCCCAGGCCCTTATCCCGGCCGTTCAGGGCGGCCCCAAGGTCGCCACTTGGGAGGTGTCGGCCTTCGCCCACGTGGCCGACTCTGAGATTTTCGCCTCTTTGGCGTCTAATAACTTCCAGGCGAATGCCGGTGGGGGGTCGGTCTCTCGTTTGCGAACAGTCCGCTCGCCCCTCTTTCTCACGAACCAGGCCCGCCGTCCCCCTTGGGCCCCTTATCCCGGCGTTGGGGGCGGCCCCAAGGTCGCCACTTGGGAGTGTCGGCCTTCGCCCACGTGGCCGACTCTGAGATTTTCGCCTCTTTGGCGTCTAATAACATCCAGGCGAATGCCGATTGGAGATCGTCCGTTTGAACAGTCCGCTCGCCCGGCTTTCGAACCCAGAGCCCGCCGTCCCCCTTAGGCCCTTTGTCGGCGTTCAGGGTTGCTAAGTCGGCAACTTTGAAGGCGTCAGCCCGCAATGTGAATTTTTTGCTACTTTGCGGCCTATGCTTCCAGACGAATACCGGTGCGGGGTCGGTTTCGCGTCTGCGAGCAGTCGACCTCGCCGGCACCAGACCCAGGCCCGCCGTCCCCCCTTGGACCCTTTTCTCGGCGTGCGGGTCGGCCCCAAGGTCGCCACTTTGGTGGTGTCGGCGCACGTGTTAACTTTCGCCACTTTGCGGTCTAATAACGCGTCAGGCGAATGCCGATTGGGAGTCAGTCTCTCGTTTGCGAACAGTCCGCTCGCCCTCTTTCGAGTGAACCGCCGTCCCCCCTTGGACTCTTTTCCCGGCGTCCAGGTTGCCTTAAAGTCGCCGCTTGGGAGGCGTCGGCCCACGTGCTCGGGGCCGACTTACGATTTGCCTGTTTGGGCTGCTAATAACTTCAAGCGAATGCCGGTGAAGTCGTCCGCACTCGTTTGCAAGCAGTCACCCACGTTCTTTCAGACCCAGGCCCGCCGCCCCCTGGGCCCTTTTCCGGCGAGCAGGTTGGCCCAAGTCGCGACTCAGGAGGTCGGCCCGCGACCGCGTGGCCGATGCGTGATTTTCGCCTCTTTGGCGTCAGATAGCTTCAGGCGAATGCCGTTGGGGTGTCAGTTTTCGCGTTTGCGAACGATCGACCTGGCCGGCTTTCGAACCCAGATACCTTCCCCCTTGGACCCTTACCTCGGCGTTCAGAGGTTGCCCCAAAGTCGCCACTTTGGTGGCGTCGGCACGTGTGCATTTTCTGGCCACTTTGCGGTCTAGCACTCCCAGGCGAATGCCGGTGCAGGTCAGTTTCGCGTCTGGGCAGTCGACCTTGTCGGCTCTCGAACCCAGGCCCGCCACCCCCGCGGACCAACACCGGCGTCAGGGCGGCCCCTGAGTCGCCGCTTTCGAGGCGTCGGCCTTCGACCACGTGTCCGACTCTGTGATTTTTCGCCTCTATGGCGGCGAATAGCTTCCAGGCGAATGCCGGTGCGGGGTCGGTTCGCGTTTGCGAGCAGTCGGCCTGGCTCTCCGGGCCCAGGCCCGCCGCCCCCTTGGACCCTTACCTCGGCGTTCAGGGTTGCCCCAAGTCGCCACTTTGGTGGCGTCGGCCCGTGTGCATTTCCGGCCGCTGCGGTCTATGCTCCCAGGCAGATACGTTAGAAGTCGGTTACGCGTTTCCGAGCAGTCGGCCTTGTCGGCTCTCGGGCGAGCCCGCCGCCCTGGGCCTTTCCCCGGCGAGCGAGTTGGCCCCAAGTCGCGACCGGGAGGTGTCGGCCCGCGACCACGTGGCCGACTCTTGTGATTTTTCGCCTCTTTGGCGTCAGATAGCTTCCAGGCGAATGCCGTTGGGATTATCGGTTCGCGTTTGCGAGCAGTCGACCTGGCTGGCTTTCAGACCCAGGCCCGCCTTCCCCCGCCGGACCCTTACCTCGGCGTTCCAGGGTTTCGAAGTCGCCACTTTGGTGGCGTCGGCCACGTGTGCATTTCCCTGGCCACTTTGCGGTCTAATAACTCCCGGGCGAATGCCGGTGCGAGAGTCGGTTTCGTCTGCGGGCAGTCGACCTTGTCGGCTCTCCAGACGACCGCCACCCCCTTGGACCCTTTCCCGGCGTCAGGGCGGCCCGGTCCGCCACTTTCGAGCGTCGGCCTTCGAGCCGTGTCCGACTCTGTGATTTTTCGCCTCTATGGCGGCGAATAGCTTCCAGGCGAATGCCGGTGCGGGGTCGGTTACGCGTTTGCGGGCAGTCGGCCTTGTCGGCTCTCGAACCCAGGCCCGCCGCCCCCCCTGGGCCCTTTCCCCGGCGAGCAGGTTAGCCCCAAAGTCGCGACTCGGGAGGTGTCGGCCCGCGACCACGTGGCCGGCTCTTGTGATTTTCGCCTCTTTGGCGTCGAATAGCTTCCAGGCGAATGCCGTTGGGGTGTCGGTTTCGCGTTTGCGAGCAGTCGACCTGGCCGGCTTTCGACCCAGGCCCGCCTTCCCCCTTGGACCCTTACCTCGGCGTTCAGGGTTGCCCCAAAGTCGCCACTTTGGTGGCGTCGGCCCACGTGTGCATTTTCTGGCCACTTTGCGGTCTATAACTCCCAGGCGAATGCCGGTGCAGGGGTCAGTTTCGCGTCTGCGGGCAGTCGACCTTGTCGGCTCTCGAACCCAGGCCCGCCACCCCCCCTTGGACCCTTTTCCCGGCGTCCAGGGCGGCCCCGAGTCGCCACTTTCGAGGCGTCGGCCTTCGACCACGTGTCCGACTCTGTGATTTTTCGCCTCTATGGCGGCGAATAGCTTCAGGCGAATGCCGGTGCAGGGTCAGTTACGCGTTTGCGAGCAGTCGACCTGGCTGGCTCTCAGAAACCCAGGCCGCCGCCCCCTTGGACCCTTACCTCGGCGTTCAGGGTTGCCCCAAAGTCGCCACTTTGGTGGCGTCGGCCCACGTGTGCATTTCTTGGCCACTTTGCGGTCTAATAACTCCAGGCGAATGCCGGTGGGAAATCGGTTACGCGTTTCCGAGCAGTCGACCTTGTCGGCTCTCGACCCAGGCCCGCCGCCCCTGGGCCCTTTCCCCGGCGAGCAGGTGAGCCCCAAAGTCGCGACTCGGGGGGTGTCGGCCATGTTGTGGAAAAGTACAAGTCCGAACGGCGCCTTTGCGAATTAATTCCTCCGCGACGGGGCGTCGGATCGCCACGCGGTTTCGGATTCGAAAACGACGCGTTCCGGCGCGTCGCGTGCGATTTTCGCAAAGTCGCCGCGTCGCAATGTAGAAATTGTTTAAACAAATTCCGTAAACAATTTCCGTAGATTTTTGGCATTTTCCCGCGTTCCCCGCGCGATCTACGTGCCTCCCGAAAACGGTTCGTTTCCGCGAAGGTTTTTCCGCGACGGGGGCGTGGCCGGGCAGGGGTGGGGAGCGAACTTTCGAAACGCCGTTTCTCAGGGCTCCGGCGTCGGATCGAAGCGCGGTTCGCGCCGTCGGACGCGCCTCCGCGCAGCCTACTCGGAAAAAAATCGGCGTCGGATTCGCGCGGTAAACAAAGAAAATTGTTTAAACAATTAACGTAAACAATTTCCGTAGATTTTTAGGCAATTTTCCCGCGTTCCCCGCGCGATCTACATGGCTCCCCGAAAACGGTTCGCGTCCGCAGAGGTTTTCCGCGGAGGGCGTGGCCGGGCAGGGGTGGGGAACCGTACTTTCGAAACGCCGTATCTCGGGCTCCGGCGTCGGATCGAGTCGCGGTTTGCGCCGTCGGACGCGTCTCCGCGCGGCCTACTCGGAAAAAAATCGGCGTTCGATTCGCTCGGTAAACAAGGAAAATTGTTTAAACAATTAACGTAAACAATTTTCCGGAATTTTTTAACATTTTCCCGCGCTCCTCAGGGCGATCTACGTTAAAGAGGGGAAAACGGTTCGTCTCCGGCGCCGCCTGATCGAGTCTCGTCGAGATCCGTCGTAGAACGCTACACCACAAGGCCGCCTCGGTAAGCTACGAAAACAGAGTCGGAAAAAAGGAAGGGTAAAAGTAGGGTACTTTGAGGGCTAATAACTCGGACGTTTCGAACCCAGGCCCTTCGTACTCGGCGATCCCGTAGACGAGAAGCTCGTCTATCGATTCCGACCGTCCGCGTTCCCCTCGGAGCCGCGCGCGCGTGGAGTGATCGCGCCAGATCGGCTTCCGGAGGCTCGGTCGGGAATTTTGCGGACGAACGAGAAAGAGATATCGAGCCCGCGGTTTGCGGCGTCGGACGCGGCCTCGAAGGGCGCGTCGCCTCATTTTCGCGTCTCCGTCGCGCGCGGAGCTCGCAGAGTGCCACGTCCGATCTCCAGCCCGGCCTCCGGGAACTCGCGAGCTCTTAGGCCGACGCGCGGGTGGCTCCAGTCCAGGGTTCGAGAGTTCGTCGCAACCGCCCGGCGCGTCGTTGGGACCGCGAAAAATAAAAACCGACCGAACCGTGGCCGACCTCGCGATTTTCGCCTTTTTCGGCGATCGAATAACTTCAGGCGAATGCCGGTGCGGATCGGTTTCTCGTCTGCGAGCAGTCGACCTGGCGTCTCGAACCCAGGCCGCCGCTCCCCTGGGGGGGCAACATCTCGGCGTAAGTTAGCTCCGAAAGAGGCAACTTTGGAGGTGTCGGCCCACCTGTCGATTTTTCGCCACTTTGCGGTCTAATAACTTCCAGGAGGAGAATGCCGGTGCGGGGTCCGGTTTCGCGTGCGAGCAGTCGACCCTGACGGCTCTCAGACCCAGAGCCGCCACCCCCTAGGACCCTTTTCCCCGGCGTCAGGGCGGCCCCGGTCCGCAACACGGAGGTGTCGGCGACCACGTGGCCGACTGCGATTTTCGCCTCTTTGGCGTCGAATAGCGTCAGGCGAATGCCGGTGCGGGAGTCGCGCTCGCGCGTCTGCGAGCAGTCGACCTCGCCGGCCTATCGACAGGCCCGCTTTCCCCTGAGGTCTTTCCCCGGCGCAGAAGCCCCAAAGTCGCGACTCAAGATCATTAATGTAGTAGAAATTTAATTTCGTATATTTTTTGATGCTTAGTGTTTTAAAATGGTTTACAGCCTCCTTGGGGGATCCCCGTTCTAATAATCTAAAAATTCAAAATCGATAAAAATGCAAAAAGCTTCATTTCCCCAAAAAGAACCCTGCAACGGCGCCCCGGTTAAAAAATTTAAAACCTCCCTTGGTGGCAGCCCTCCCCCTTTCTCTTGGGCCCGGGCGTCTGGCCCCCCAGCCATCGATATTCGTTCCCGGGAGGCAGGTTTTCCCTCTCATTTGCCCCCCCGCCCCTCCTCCACTACTTTTGAAATATTCCTTCAATAAATTATTGAGAGTCTGGGGTGGGTTTAATTTCCCAAAATTCAGGAAAAGTAAAAAATAAACAGGCTCAAGAAGCTCAAAAACATTAAAAATTTAAAAAGATTTTTGGAATTCTCTCTTTTTCCCCCTGAATATGCTAAAAAAAAAGTTTCAAATCTTTACAGGCTAATTGTTTTCATGAGAAATTAAACATTTTCTACAGAAAGAAATTGAAACCCAAAGTGCCCATGCCTTAAACCCTTTTTGAAAGAAGAAGGACTCTTGCGTGTGGGGTGGGCGAAAATAAGTCTCATCTTTGACCACCCCATAATTTTACCTTTTTTGGGGTCATTTAAACTTATCATCAAAACGACTCCCATCTAAAACTGTACCGCTCTTTCCCCTTTTCCCCGTTTTGGCCAATTAAGGGCCAGGCTCAAATCGATAGTACAGAAAATTTCCTTGTATGCTTGGCGAAGCCTAAATACCCGAGCAACTTATGGCTCCATTGCCAACTTGGGGAAAAAAAACCTCATTTTCCCCCCAAAAGGGTAATTTCGGGGCCGTTCTTGTCCAAACTAATAAAGGAACCCGAAAAAACTCACATCTTAATTTAACATGGGCGATCCCCCTCATAGAACTCGGGTATCCCCTCTGGCCTTTTTATTGCCCCGCCAGTTCATTGCCCCCCGAAAACCAGCTCTTTACAGCGATAACGCGAAAAATTCAAGGCGCAGCAAAATTGCTGGGGGATGGGAAAGAAAGCAAACGTGCCCAGGAATGGGTGGGTTTTCTCTCAAAAGCGTATAAAGGGGGAAATATATCCTCCGTATTCTCACACCACGGCGGTAGGGGGAGAATGGGGAATCCTTTAAGGTTTTCTTTTTAAAACCACCAAACAAAAATTTAACTGTCGACAATTTCTACATTGATGAAATAAGTCCCTACTAAATTCAAAACCCTTTTTCAATTTCCACAGGATTTTAGAAGCCCTTTTGTTTTTCGGCGGCAACAATCAATAGCCTTGCCCCATCAAACAATTAAAAATAAATGTGTTCCCCGGCCATCAATTTAGAGGGTTTCTTTTTTGGGGGAATGGTCCAGTACCTCAATGAACTGCAGACGCGCGCCGTGGCGGCGTCATCTGACCTCCCCGGGCCGCACGGATCATTCGGACGGACGCCCCGCCGCCTCCAGGCGCTGGGGAAGGGGCTCGGATCTTTAGGGGGGGAACAGAGTGCTATTTGAAAAAACGTACTCAAAAAAGGGGTTTTACCCCGGGCTTTTCCAATTCCCTGCCCATGGCCCCATCTTGACAACCTGTGTAAGTGCCATATCCATCTTTAAATCTTTATTGGATACGTGCCTCCACTTCAGTTCCCAGTGTCGACTACACTTATATGTTAAATTTCAAAACTAAATTTTCCAAAAAGCATCCCCTCATCGACATCTGAAATATCTTTCTCCAGAAGAATCTCTTATTGTATTTTATTAGTTTTTAATTTTAAATTAATTTATCTGGTACATATCATATTTTTTTTGATAAAATGGGAAAAAACCCATCTCAAAGTGTTTTTTTATAGTCTTCCAAACAGACTCAGGGGATTCTTTTGATTTTTACATTTAAGAGGGGTTATTTGGGTCTAAAGGGGGTTTTAAAAATTTGATGCAAAAAATTTTATTTATAAAAAAGGTTTTTTTTTTTAAAAAACAGCTTTTAGATAGGAATAAAATATAAATTTTCATAAAATTTGTAATTTTAAATTGTTTGCCTCTGTTAAAAATTAAAAAATTAACAAAAAAAAAATTTATTTGTATGCAGGTATATAGTTCCCTGTCGCCTGCTGAAAGGGGCAGTCCTATCGATTTCTAAAATGTTTATTAGGTGCCTAACAAGCTGTTTCCTTTTCCACGATCGTTTTGCTCGTCATCTCGGTCATTTGTTCCCTCTCCCCCCAAAATATTTAAACGCCTCGAGTGTTTCTGGTTTATGAAGGCCTTTTTCAACTTTTTCTGCGGCTTATGGTCCCCCCGACCCGCGTCAGTTTTTTTCGGGTTTGGCCGACGGTAACATGGTAACAGGTGTCATTGTCCGAATTCTGTCTTATGTTTTTAAGATTTTTGCACATTTTCCGTATTCGTGATGGAAATTTGGGTTGGTGTCAATGTTTTGTTTTGCATATTCTGTAAGTGTAGTGTTTTGTTTCGCATGTCATTTTTCCTTTTTATTTTAGAACTGTTTCCCTCGAGTCTTTTTTAAAGGGGGGGACTCAGTTCTTTAAGTTTGTGTATCTGTACCCCTATTTGGGGATCAGAAATTGCGTGTGCCGTGTCGGCCTTTGTGAAAAGGGGGCGGTTTGCGTGTGATTGCGTGTCTAGGCACAATGCGGCGCAATCATTTTTTTGGTGATATATTTCCCTCATCTAATTTAATTGTCTTGATATGTTGCGCATCACTAATTGCTTCGTCCTTTGTAAGACGCGGCCCCTTGGGACCTCTGGGCCCTGTTGTCGCGGGCGAGCCCTCGGTTTTTTTCCTGGGTCCCTTTTACCTCCGCCCGGCCCCGTGGCTTGCTTGTTGTACGCAGCTCGGGGAACAAGCTCTTGGGATTTTGGGCCGGCCCTTGGTTCAAAGGTTTTTTTGGGGAAAAAACAGCCCCAAAAGTGTGAGATTAGTATAAGCCAACGAAAATCAATCAATTCCATCAAAGTGTTAAGTCGACACCAAGTTACCATGTATGTTTTGTTCCCCGTTTTTTATGTTTCATTGGTATTTATTACATTGGTTTTTCATTGTTTTTCTAGCTCAAACGGCCTTTTAATCTGTATTTCAGTTTAATCCTTCCCGTTTGTGTTCTGAAGGTATTTTCCATTTTTTAGTGTATCATTTTTTAAATTTTTAATTTAAAAGGGTTTTTGTTGAAGGCCTTTGTCATTTTGATAAAGTACGTAAGACGTCACACTCCCAAAATGGACATTTTTTTTTCGCCTTTGAATTCTTTTTATTCCTCAATTATAGATGTATTTTCCTTTGAGAATTTAAAATGATTATTTATTGTAATAAAAATTTAGTTAATGTCTTTTTTTGTTTCCCCTTTTAAATTTCCTTTCTTTTCCTAATTGAATGTTTATCAATAGCTCGAATCTTTTAGCGTACTCCCTTTGGAAATTTTCGCACTTCATTGTACGAAGTCATTCCTCGGAGATTTCTGTGTTTTCCTGAACCTTAAGCTCAATTCGTGGTCAGCCCCGGGATATTTGTTTCAAATTCCTTTAAAACTAATGTAATTTGTTTGTTCCTGATTATATCAGGTGGCGACCAATTATTATTTTGTGTTCCCGACTTTGCGACTTGTTTGTATCCCATTTCTGTTGTGTTTGATAGCCGGACCCGATAATGTAGTAATATGTACTTACTTATCAACAGCATTTTTCCCCCATGGCCGGCACTCGAGTCGCGACCGGGCAACCTGTCGCCGGGAAAAGGGCCCGGGCGGCGGGCCTGGGTTCAGAGCCAGCTAGGTCGACTGCTCCCAAGGGGTACCCACCCGCACCGGCATTCGCCTGGAAGCTATTCGCTGTCAAAGAGGCGAAAAATCACAGAGTCGGACACGTGGTCGAAGGCCGACGCCTCGAAAGTGGCGACTTTGGGGCAGCCTGGACGCCGGGGAAAGGGTCCAAGGGGGGGCGGCGGGCCTGGGTTCGACAGCCGGCAAGGTCGACTGCCCGCAGACGCGAAACCGACCCCCCACCGGCATTCGCCTGGAAGCTATTCGACGCCAAAGAGGCGAAAATCACAAGAGTCGGCCACGTGGTCGCGGGCCGACACCTCCCAGTCGCGACTTTGGGGCTAACTGCTCGCCGGAAAAAGGGCCCAGGGGGGGCGGACGGCCTGGGTTCGAGAGCCGGCAACGTCGACTGCTCGCGCACGCGTAACCGACCCCCCACCGGCATGCGCCTGGGAGTTATTAGATCGCAAAAGTGCAAAAAAATTCACACGTGGGCCGACGCCTTCAAAGTTGCCAACTTGGGGCAACCCTGAACGCCGAGAAAAGGGCCCAAGGGGGGGCGGCGGGCCTGGGTTCGAAAGCCAGGCGAGCGGACTGTTCGCAAACGAGAAGACGGCCCCGCACCGACATTCGCCTGGAAGTTATTAGACGCCAAAGAGGCCAAAATCACAGAGTCGGCCACGTGGTCGCGGGCCGACACCTCCCAAGTCGCGACTTTGGGGCCAACCTGCTCGCCGGGAAAAGGGGCCCAGGGGGGGCGGCGGGCCTGGGTTCGAAAGAACGGGGTGCGGACTGCTCGCAAACGCGCGGACGACCCCCCACCGGCATTCGCCTGGAAATTGTTTGCAGCCCAAACAGGCATAAATCGCAAAGTCGGCCTGAAGCACGTGGGCCGACGCCTCCTAAGTAGCCTTTTCGGGGCGACCTCAACGCCGAGGAAAGGGTCCAAGGGGGGGCGGCGGGCCTGGGTTCGAAAGCCGGGCGAGCGGACTGTTCGCAAACGGGCGGACGACCCCCCACCGGCATTCGCCTGGAAGTTATTAGACGCCAAAGGCAAAATCTCAGAGTCGGCCACGTGGCAGCCGACACCTCCCAAGTGGCGACCTTGGGGCCGCCGGGGACGGCGGGCCTGGGTTCGAAAGAGGGCGAGCGGACTGTTCGCAAACGAGAGACCGACCCCCCACCGGCATTCGCCTGGACGTTATTAGACCGCAAAGTGGCGAAAAAGTTAACACGTGCGCCGACACCACCAAAGTGGCGACCTTGGGGCCGACCTGCACGCCGAGAAAAGGGTCCAAGGGGGGACGGCGGGCCTGGGTTCGAAAGAGGGGCGAGCGGACTGTTCGCAAACGAGAGACCGACCCCCCACCGGCATTCGCCTGGACGTTATTCCGCCACCAAAGGGCAAAAATCAGAGTCGGCCCGAAGCACGTGGGCCGACGCCTCTAAATAGCCTTTTCGGGGCGACCTCAACGCCGAGGAAAGGGTCCAAGGGGCGGCGGGCCTGGGTTCGAAGGCGGGCGAGCGGACTGTTGGCAAACGAGAAGACGGCCCCGCATCGACATTCGCCTGGAAGTTATTAGACCCAAGGGCAAGAATCACAAGTCGGCACCGGCCGTGGGCCCGGGGGAAGCGGACGCAAAACATTCGCCTGGAAGTTATTAGACCTCCAATGTGGCAAGAATCACATAGTCGGCACCGAGCACGTGGGCCGACACCTCCCAAGGGGCGACTTTGGAGCTAACCTGCACGCCGGGGAAAGGGCCCAAGGGGGGCGGCGGGCCTGGGTTCGAGGCCGGCGAGGTCGACTGCTCGCAGACGAAACCGACCCGCACCGGTATTCGTCTGGAAGTTATTAGGCCGCAAAGTAGCAAAAAAATTCACACGTGGGCCGACGCCGGGAAAAGGCTCCAGGGGGGGCGGCGGGTCCGGGTTCGAAAGCGAGTGATAAAAGGAGCCCCTCGCGGGGCCCCTCTGCGGAAACGGCGAAATCGGTGACAAAAAGGGCCCGCGAGTCCCTCTGCGGAACGTCGAAATCGACTGATAAAAGGCCGCAGTCTGAGGGAAAAAGAACGTTGCCAACGCCACCCGGGTTCCCGGGCGGTCACCCGACCCGGTACTGGCGGGGCCCGGCGGCGCTTAACTGCGGTGATCTGACGAGAACCGGTGCTTTCGCCGCGGTGTGGGCGTTGGCCCCGGGAGCGGTGCTAGAGTTTTCTCTTGTGAAAACTATAGTTTTTACCTTTCTAAAATTTTCCGGCGGCCGCCTTGGATAGCGCGGATAGTTAGACGGGGCGCGCCCGAAACCCCGCCGTCGAGCACGCGAATAACTCTGTCGAAAATCGGCCGGCCGTCGAGCACGCGCCGAAATAATTGAAAAGCGGGGACCCTGAAGGGCGTCCCCCGAACGGCACGAATCTCCGGCAAGAGGTTTGAGCTTAACGGATCGCAGCATCGAGCTGCTCTACCGCGCATACTGCCTCGCCCGGTACCAAGTCGTCTACGGAAGATTCCGAGTCCCGACATCGTTGTCTTGGGTAGGGCCGCGAGCGATCGAGGCCCGAGATCGCTCGTATCAAAAGACTTGAGCCAATTCGCCTGTTGTTCTCTGCGTCGAACGGCGTTCAGGAAACCGAACCCGCGGTCCGTGGCCCGTGCCGAGGACGAGACGGACGCCGGGTCGGTACGCCAAAGTTTCGCGTACTGGTTTCTGTTCGACTCGGGGACTCCTGAGTAGCTATTGCTGCTTCACGGTCCAGAATAGATTCTGCTCTAGAGGCGTTCGTGGCATAATCCAACGGACGGTAAGCCGCAGCACCGGTTGCTCGGCCGACTGCGTGAACTAAATGTCCGAAATCCTGCGGTTCCTCTCGTACCGGCGTTGAATGATGACACTAACTGCCGTCAGATAGGCACCATCGATCACGGACACCCAAACCACGACAGCACCGTTGGTGGCGGAACAACCAACGCTGATGGAACCCATCCGCGTCACGCGTCCCGTCCAAGAACCGCACAACAAACACAGGAACCGTGCAACTGCCCATGCTCACACATGATCCATCCCAACCCCATACTATCTAAATGCTGCGCAGGTGGTTTCGTGAGAATGCTACACCTGGCTGCAGGCAGCGTCCGTCACACATCCCACTTGCACCACTGATCTAGGAAACAGTGGTGGCAACCTATGAACTGCCCACCCAGAACCCAACCTGAGCGTGCACTGCCCATGCTGCATCATCCATCCCCTCCCAACCGCGCCCTGCTGCACTCCCAGGATGACACACACGCACTGCGATTCACCATTTGCGATATTGGTTGTTGTCAGAACGTCGAAAGTAAAGCGCGCGTATTTGCAGAGGCTTTACTGAGGTAAAAACATGCAAGGATAAAGAGGGACGCGAACACTACTATATACACATACTGCAGAACTGGTGACTAGAGCCAAGCTCAACAGGTCTCTTCCGCCAATTTTTCCAAGCCCGTTCCCGGGCAGTGGTTTCCGCTAGATAGTAGATAGACAGAAGGAATCTCTTGTTAATCCATTCATGCGCGTCACTAATTGGATGACGAGGCATTTGGCTACCTTAAGAGAGTCATAGTTACTCCTGCCGTTTACTCCGCGCTTGCTTGAATTTCTTCACTTTGACATTCAGAGCACTGGCAGAAATCACATTGCGTCAACACCCTTTCGGGCCGTCGCGATGTTTTGCTTTAATTAGACAGTCGATTCCCGGGTCCGTGCCAGTTCTGAGCTGATCGTTATTCGGCGGCCGAAGGGTGATGTGACGCGCGAATGACTGGCGCGCGCCGGCCGCCCGGAGACGACTGGACGCGAGCCGTGCCGCGCCTGCAGCAAGGAAGATCCGCGGAGGCCAAGGCGAGGACCGAGGTCAATCACGCCGTTGCCGACGTGTTTCGCCCAGCCCTGCTCGTTAACACTCGTCCGCATCTCGACCAAGCCCGACGCGCCCTGATCCTCAGAGCTAATCCTTATCCCGAAGTTACGGATCCGCTGCCGACTTCTCACCGGCATTCGTCTATCGACTCAGAGGTTTCACCTGGAGACCTGCTGCGGATATGGTACGAACCGGCGCCGACACTTCTCCACGGCCCGTCCCCGGA
Source organism: Teleogryllus oceanicus (assembly GCA_964035755.1). Taxonomy (NCBI): domain Eukaryota; kingdom Metazoa; phylum Arthropoda; class Insecta; order Orthoptera; family Gryllidae; genus Teleogryllus; species Teleogryllus oceanicus. The sequence goes on along the minus strand of CAXIVR010000013.1, from coordinate 15,100,471 downwards.
TTTTCTCAAGGTCCGAAGGGCATGTCTGACACTCGCCGCAACTGCGGTGTGCTCACGCGCCCAGCCCCTCTCTCTGCGCTTTAGGTAAATTCCAGGAACCCGAACGCTCAAAACAGAAAAAGAAAACTCTTCCAGACCTCCTGACGGCTTCTCCGGGTCATGTTGGGTTACCCTGACGAGCTTCTTGCGCCTCTCGGCGCGGGCCCGACGTGAAAACGTTCCGCGACTGGTTCCGGAATGGGGACCGGATTCCCTTTTCGCTCGACGCGCGGCCAACTTTTTAATTTTAATTTTAGAGGCCACATCTGCATCGGGTTTCCTAGGCTTAGATCGACTGACTCGTGCGCAACGGCTGTTCACACGAAACCTTCTCCATCAGTCTCCAGGGTCTCAAGCAGAGCATTTGCTACTACTACCAAGATCTGCGCCGACGGCGGCTCCAGGCAGGCTCGCGCTCAACCCTTCTGCGCTCACCGTCGCGACCCCCACTACCGGGCTTAACAGGGCTCCTGAGCCGCGCGCGCCGGTTGTGCGAAGCGCGGCGCCCCTGGACGCGGGACGTGCGGCACCAGCCTGCTGCCGGCGGTAAAGTATAGGCACGACGCTTTAGCGCCATCCATTTTCAGGGGCTGGGTTGCTTCGGCTGGTGAGTTGTTACACACTTTAGCGGATTCCGACCTCCATGGCCACCGCCCAGCTGTCTTGGCAAACAACGCCCTCATGGTATCCTATAAGCGTCGGTTTAGGCGCCTTAACTCTACGTTTGGTTCATCCCACAGCGCCAGTTCCGCTTAATAAAATGGCCCACTGACACTACGATCCTTTCGCCGGCATCACCGCGGTTAAGTTCTTGAGGATGCCGGCGTTCTCACCCATTTAAAGTTTGAGAATAGGTTAAGGCTGCTCTGACCCTAAGGCCTCTAATCATTCGCTTCTACTGAATGAGATTCGGTTGTCACTCTTTCAAGTCTCCGAGCGCCAGCTATCCTGAGTGGAAACTTCGAGTGAACCAGCTACTAGATGGTTCGATTTAGTCTTCTTTCGCCCTATACCCAGCTCAGACGATCGATTTGCACGTCAGAATCGCCATGGACCTCCACCAGGTTTCTGGCTTCGTCCGCCAGGCATAGTTCACCATCTTCGGGTACCAACGTGGCTCTAGTGCGCCGCGAACGACGCCCCGGGAGTGCGGGCCGGAGCGCTGGGTCTCCCGTGCCATCCACCGCCGGGACGGCGCGATGGTCAACCGCGCCGCGCCCGGCTTCACTTTCATTGCGCCTTTGCCTAGAAGCCCCATTGACTCGCGCACATGTTAGACTCCTGGTCCGGTGTTTCAAGACGGGTCGGAAAGTAGACCGAGACTTACGCCGCCGGTTGATCCGAGGCGAGTTATTCACTCAAGCCCTCTCCCGTCACCAAAAGCGAACGTATCGATGGGATACGGCGCGAGGACGAAACCCCTTCGGCCGCCCAAGCGCTAGCTAACCACCGCGTTCTGCGCTTCTGCGAAGGGCCGAATTGGCCGTGGTCCGGAGCCCGCTGCTCCCTCGCCCGCCTTAAGACGGGTAGGTGATTTACGAGACGTCTTCCACGGCCTCATGACCGTCGTAACCGCCGCCCTTGGGCTACGGCGGGCTTTACACGGCGGCCGGGAAAGCGCCGGCGGGCGCTGTAGCCGCTCCGCCGGGCGCAACATCACCGGGGACTCGGCGCCGAGACGGAGAGCCGCGAAGCCCCCGCGCCGCCGCGCCGATAATAACCCCGGCCTTGGGCCGCCGACCAACGGATCGCGACGCACTATGGCGAAGGAAAAGTGCACACTGCCCTCGAACAGACTCGCGAGGGTTCCGTTTCCGCTCAGGAGCAGGATTCGCCTGACCGCTCTGCGGGAGACCGACGAGATAGCGAAGCTAGTCTGCGGCCGCGCAGCGGTCGGGCAGCTCGAGAGCGTGCACGCGAGCGGTGATGAGTTTCGGCCTAGTTTGCTCGATTACCTTCCGTTTCCTGGGCGGTTTCACGTACTCTTGAACTCTCTCTTCAAAGTTCTTTTCAACTTTCTCACGGTACTTGTTCGCTATCGGTCTCTGTGGTTGTATTTAGCCTTAGATGGAGTTTACCACCCGCTTAGGGCTGCGATCTCATATCCGACTTGAGGACGATTTCCCGGGCGCGCACGTCGTCCACTACGGGCCTGGCACCCTCTGCGGGCCGTGGCCCTTTCAAGAGGACTTGGAACGAGCCAGCGCGCGCCGGGTAACGGCGCCCTAACACCACACATTTCTCGCCGACCGATCGGCCGGGAGATCTGTGCTGGGCCCCTTCGTTCACTCGCCTACTGGCGAATCCTGGCGGTTTCTTTCCTCCCTTATTAATATGCTTAAATTTAGGGGCACTCACGCCCGAGCTGGAGGTCGTGTAAATGATATGTAAAAACCGGGCGCGGCCGCGAGGGTCCGCGCCTGTCCTCCTGCGCCCGAGCGCGAAGGAACCCGCGTATCTGGCAGGCCGCGGCGCGCCCGCCGAGCTCGGCGCACTCGCTTGCGCGGCCCGGTGGCGCTCTGGCGCGCGCCGTCGCCGATAGGGTCGCGTCGGAGCGCATCGCCGCGCTCCGCTTGGCGCCGTTCCCGTCACGCAAAGTCGCCGTACAGAACGCCCCCTCTCCTCGCGGAGACATTGTAACGTCACTGCGGAGCCCTCGAACGGGCTCGACACGCGACAGGGTGCGCCCGGAATCTCTTCCGGCCGCCGGCTGGCCCGTCGCCGCTCGGGCGCCCTTTCACGCTCACGTCAGGTGTGGCTGTCCTTTTTCGCACGCTCTCCACCTCTGTCGGAGCGCCGCGGTCCTCGGCCTGTCGACTCTTCGGCCGACCGCGAGCTGGCTTTAGCCGGAAAAACTCATCGGCGATCGGGGTTTAAACGACGACGGCGAAACTGCCAGACCCGCCTGCTTCGCCCGACTCGCGTTTGAAATGTGCGAAAGATGACGGAGCGACAAGTTTCGGCGGGTGTAAGCCGGTTAACCCCAACATCGAAGCCGTAGGCTCCAGTACTAACGACCGACCTCAGACAGGCGTTCGGGAGACAATCTGCGGGCCGCAATATGCGTTCAAAACGTCGTGATGTTCGCGTGTCCTGCAGTTCACATGCCGTCGACGCGCAATTTGCTGCGTTCTTCATCGACCCACGAGCCGAGTGATCCACCGCCCAAGGTTGTACTTTGCGTTTCGCTGTGAAGCGATCTGCAGAGACCGTCCTGCCGATCCCGCTCAAGCCGGGGCGAAGCCGGCTGGCCTCGATGGCTGGCGGGATGTTTAGGAGATCGTTGAGGACGTGGGCCGCTTATTTCGGAGGCGGCCCGCACCGGTGGCGGACACTTTAATGCGTACGCGCAACCACGACTCGGGACAGAGTGTCAGGAAGGAAAAATCCTGTCCGGGCGTTGCCTTTAACTCCCACCGCGGACGGGGTCGTCGCGGCCGGGCGGTCTCGGAGGGATGCGGATCGCGGCGCAGAAATCCATTCGTACGCTTCGCAGTTTAATCCACTTCATACTTGCAAGAGGCATTTTGGCTACCGAAATCGGCTGGGACTCTGTGAGACCGCCGTAAAATAAAAGTTTAACGTCCGGGCCACCTAACCGCGGACTTTCCGGGACTTGGAAAATATATGTACCATCTTTTTTCACGTCCGCCGCGGTCTCGAGGGTCGCACTGGGTATGAATCGATGGAGGTGGTCCTCCTTCGACTGTGCCGGACTGGCGGGCGCAGAAATCCGTTCAACGCTTGCATTGTTAATCCACATCATGCTTGCAAGAGGCATTTGCTACCAGTCGGCTGGGACTCCTGTGAGAGACCGCCGTAAAAAAAAATTATATATACCATCTGGCTCATCATATATACCATCTTTCGGGCTTTAGCCTAGACATAGTCTTCTTCTCGCTGGCTCCCGCGCCCCCTGCGCAAGCCGCCCAGTGGGAGGAAGTTCGGCGTACGGGCGGCACCTGGGCAAACCGCGGACGTTAGGCCATGCACCACGCTCCGTCTCGGAAATAAATTCTCAGATGTATTAGCTCTAGACATAGCCCTTCTCGGGCCTGCCTTCTCATCGGCGCGCCTCTGCGCGCCTGGCAGTGGATTTTGTAGTTCGGCGTACGCGGCACCTAATAAACCGCGACGTTGCACGGCCATGCACCACGTTCGTCTCGGAAATAAATTCTCATATGTATTAGCTCTTCTCGGGTCGGCTCCGTCATCGAGCGCGCGCGGTCGCGGGTCGCGGACGCTGCCGGCCGAACACGCCCGACTCCCATGCGTTCAAGAGCGAAAAGAGCTGCCCATTGCGTGACGCGCCGAAGACCGTTTCAGGTCTCGACGCGTACGAGGGGTCGCTCAGAGGGTCCTGCTCCCGTCGTCGGATCTGACGCAGGCCAGCCGAAATCGTCCGGGCAGAAGTGCGAACCTTGGAGGAAGAGCCCTGTCTCGAAACTTTGAGTAAAGCACCCTCGCTCAGCGGGTCCCTGCTCCCGTCGTCGGATCTGGGACGGTGCCAGCCGAAATCGTCCGGGCAGAAGTGCGAACCATGAGCGAGAGCACCGTCCTCGAAATTCCTTCGAGGAAAAGCACCATCAAAACCCGCGCGGCGTCTCACAGAGTCGGCTCGTCTGGTGCATCGTCGGCGACCGCTTGCGCACGCCGGCGCAAGCTGCCTCACCAGTGGGGGGTTTTTAGAGGTTTATAGACAGGGCACCCAGCCAAAACTGCGGACGCCGGCTGCACTACATCTTCGTCCGGAACAAATTCCTTCATGGCGCTTCCCCAGATGCATTAGTTTCAGACATGTCTTCTTCCGGTCGGTTCCGCTCTTCAGCGCGATAGCGTAACGCGGGTCGCGGGACGCCGCCGGCGTGAACACGCCCGATCGATGAAAAGAGTGATGCCGAAGATCGTTAGGTTCGACGCAGGCGAGGAAATGCTCAGAGGTCTTCAGCCTGGTCAGCCGGAGGCAGACAAAGCCATCAAACCAGAGCAGTGAACCCGAGAAAGAGGCCTGTCCGAAACTTTGAGTGCACGCCACTGTAGTTCTCTCGCATCGCCGACTAAAGCCGAATAACCAGATGCGCGAACCATGAGCGAGCAGCCGTCTCGAAACCTCGAAGAGCACCCACAAATTGCGAAATTACAGAGCTGGAAGCCGTTCGCGGTCGCCGGCGACGCTGCGCTGGCGCAAAGCCGCCCTTTGACCAGGCGGGTTTGCAGCCTTGCGTCCGCGGTTTGTGCGCCGCGCACGCAAAACTTCTAAAACCCCACTGATAAAGCGGCGGTTTGCGCCAGGCGTGCGCGAAAGCGGTCGCCGACGATGCACCGGACGAGCCCGACTCTGTGAGACGCCGCGCGAGGTTTTGACGATGTAGGGTGCTTCCCTCGAAGTTTCCTTGAGGACGGTACTCGCCATGGTTCGCAATTCTGCCCGACGATTTTGGCTTGGCACCGTCCCAGCATCCGGACGACGGGGAGCAGGGGACCCGCTGAGCGAGGGTGCTTTACTCAAAGTTTCGAGACGGGGCTCTTCCTCAAGGTTCGCACTTCTGCCCGGACGATTTCGGCTGGCACCGTCCCAGATCCGACGACGGGAGCAGGGGGACCCTCCGAGCGACCCTCGTACGCGTCGAGACCTAACGGTCTTCGGCGTCACGCAATGGGCAAATCTCGTTGTGGGGACGCTGTGCCGGTTGAATGCCGATTTCGCAGGCCTGCGAAGAAAAAGAAGCCACAGGAGCAGATATGCCGAAAGACACCAGCAAACCGACTTTAGGGCCGTGCTCAGAGGTTCACTGTCGTCGGATTCAGATATGCCAGCCGAGTCCGGGCAGCACCCGGAGCAGAGCCGTCCTCCTCGAAACTTTCGAGCAGCACCGTCAGCGGTCTTCGCCTGTCGATTCGGGGACGAAAGCCGCCGAATGTCCGGTAGCAGAACCATTGTTACCGTCCGAAATCCTTCGAGAAAGCACTTGTCAAAACAACACCGCTGGCGGTCTTCAGAGTCGGGCCGTTCGGTATTACCGGCGATCGCCGCGTAGCGTCGCCTTCGACCAGCGGTTTGTTTCAGTACGCGGCAAACCGGCGGACTGGCGGCCGTATCATTACTGTGTCCGGAATGGTAGCCTCAGATGGGCCAGCCGGCACACAGCCCGCGGCGGAGCGCGTGGTTGCCGTGGACGCCAGCCAGAACACGCCTGACGGGGGCCCGCGAGCGAAAGCGAACACGCAGTGACGCGTCGAGACCAACGGTCTTCGGCGCGTCACGCAATGGGCAATCCTTTCGCCCGCGAGACGGTGAGTCGGGCGTGTTCGCTGGCCGGCAGCGCTCGGCGGCACCGCGCCGCGCGCCGCCGATGGAGCGGAGCCAAGAAAGACTAAGTGCGTTCAGAGCTAATACATCTGAGGAAACGCGAAGGAATTTATTTCCGAGACGAATGTGGTGCAGGCGCCGTAACGTCCGCGGGTTTCAGGGGTGCCGCGTACGCAAAACTTCTAAAAACCCCACTGATAAAGGGCGGCTTGCGCGAGGCGTGCGCGCGAAAGCGGTCGCCGACGATGTACCGACGGTTCCTGACTCTGCGAGACGCCGCATGAGGTTTTGACGATGGGGTGCTTTCCTCGAAGTTTCGAGGACGGTGCTCTCGGCTCATGGTTCGCACTTCTGCCCGGACGATTTCGGCTGGCAATCCCAGATCCGACGACGGGAGTGGTGGGATCCCGCCGAGCGAGGGTGCTTTACCCAAAGTTTCGAGGACGGGGCCTTTCCTCAAGGTTCGCACTTCCGCCCGGACGATTTCGGCTGGCACCGTCCCAGATCTGACGACGGGGAGCAGGGGGACCTCTGAGCGACTCCTCGTACGTCGAGACCTAACGGTCTTCGGCGCGTCACGCAATGGGCAAACTCTTTCGCTCGCGAGACGGCAGGAGTCGGCGTGTTCGGCCGGCAGCGCGTCCATGGCCCGCGGCCGCGCGCGCCGAGGAGCGGAGCGACCCGAGAAAGACTAGTGCTCAGAGCTAATACATCTGAGGAAACCGCGAAGGAATTACTCGAGACGAATGTGGTGCAGGCCAACGTCCGCGGGGGTTTGTGGTGCCGCGTACGCAAAGTCTCTAAAACCCACTGATAAAGTACAGGCTTGCGCCGAGGCGTGCGCGAAAGCGGTCGCGTCGACGATGCACTGGACGAGCCTGACTCGTGAGACGCCGCGCGAGGTTTTGACGATGTGGTGCTCCAGCTTGGACGGTGCTCGCCATGGTTCGCACTCTGCCCGACGATTTCGGCTGGCACCGTCCTTGCAGATCCGACGACGGAGCAGGGGACCCGCCGAGCGAGGGCGTGCTTTACTCAAAGCTCTGAGACGGGCCCTGCTCCGCAATTTCTGCTCCGGACGATTTCGGCCGGCACCGTCCGGCAGGACCGGGACGACGGGAGCAGGGGGACTCCTCTGAAAGACTTCTCGTACGCGTCGAGACCCGACGGTCTTCGCGCGTCACGCAATGGGCAAACTCTTTCGCTCGCGAGATGCAGGAGTCGGGCGTGTTCGGCCGGCGCGTCCAGCGGCCCGCGTCGCGCGCGCGCCGAAGACGGTTTCGAATTTTATAGAAAGAGAGCATAAGAGCAAGGAGGAATTTACTCGAGACGAACGGTGCATGGTCGTGCAACGTCCGCGTCAGGTGCCGCGTACGCCGAACTTCTAAAAAAATCCCACTGCTGTGGCGCGCAGAGGCGCTGAATGAGGAGCTGACCGAGAAAGACGCAGGTTCAGAGCTACTACACCTGAGGAATTTATTTCCGAGACGAACGTGGTATGGCCTAACGTCCGCGGTTTGTGGGTGCCGCGTACGCCGAACTTCTAAAAATCCCACTGGGCGGCTTGCGCAGAGGCGCGGAGCCGGCCCGGAGAGACTCATGCCCAGAGCCAGCCCGGGAAAGATGGTGCATATATGATGAGCCTGAAAGATGGTATATATAATTTTTTTACGGCGGTCTCTCACGGAGTCCCAGCCGATCTTGGTAGCCAAATGCCTCTTGCAAAGGCTGATGGATTAACAATGCGCGTTGAACGGATTTCTGCGCCTGCGGTCCGAGCGGTCGGCTGAGGACCACTTCCATCGATTCATGCCCAGTGCGACTCGAGACTGCGCGGACGTGAAAAAGATGGTACATATATTTTTCCGGGAGTCCCGGAAACCGCGGTTAGGGTGGCCCGACGTTAAACTTTATTTTACGGCGGTCTCTCACGGGAGTCCCAGCCGATTTCGGTAGCCAAACGCCTCTGCAAGTATGAAGTGGATTAACTGCAAGCGTACGAATGGATTTCGTGCCCGCGGTCCGCGCCTCGAGACTGCGGCCGCGACGACCCGTCCGGCGGTGGGGAGTTAAAGGCAACGCCCGGACGGGATTTTTCCTGACCTCTGTCCCGGAGTCGTGGTTGCGCGTACGCAGCCAAGTGTCCGCCACCGGTGCCGGGCCGCTCTCCGAAATGGCGGCCCACGTCCTGGCGATCTCTTCAAACATCCGGACTATCGAGGCCGGCCGGCTTCGCCCCGGGCGGCGGGGCCTATGACGGTCTTCGAATCGCTTCTAGCGAAACGCGCGTACAACCCCGGCGTGGATCACCTGGCCCGTGGTCGATGAAGAACGGAAGCAAATTGCGCGTCGACATGCAAACTGCAGGACACATGAACATCGACGCGTTTTGAACGCACATTGCGGCCCGCGATTGTCTCCCCGCTACGCCCGTCTGAGGGTCGGTCATTAGTACTGGAGCCTACGGCTTCGATGTTGGGGTTAACCGGCTTACACCTGCCGAAACTTGTCGCTCCGTCGCTTTCGCATTTCCCAAACGCGCGAGTCGGGGCGAAGCGGAGGCGGGTCTCGCGGTTTTCCCTTAAATGCGTCGTTTAAAACCCCGATCGCCCCTGATGAGTTTCCGCTAAGCCAGCTCGCGGTCGGCCGGAAGAGTCGACAGGCCGAGGACCGCGGCGCTCCGACAGAGGTGGAGAGCGTGCGAGACCACCTGACGTGAGCGTGAAGTTGGCGCCTGAGCGGCGACGGCCAGCCCGGCGGCCGGAAGAGATTCGGAGGAGCGCACTCGTCGCGTCGAGCCCTGTTCGGAGGGCTCCGCGCGATGATTACAATGTCTCCGCGAGGGGCGTTTCAATGGCGACTTGCGTGACGGGAACGGCGCCGGGCGAGCGGGCGGATGCGCTCCGACGCGACCACGGCGACGGCGCGCGTAGGCGCACGCTCGCCGGGCCGCGTACCCGCGAGCGTGCGCCGAGCTCGGCGGCGCGCCGCAGCCGCCGCCAGATGCGCGGGTTCTTCGCGTCGGGCGTAGGAGGACGGGCGCGACCTCGCATGCCCGATTTTTTTTGTGATATCATTTACGACCTCAGCTCAGGCGGAGTAATTTCTAAATTTAAGTGATATTAATAAGGGGAGGGAAAAGAAACTAACCAGGATCTCTTTAGTAGCGGCGGAGTGAACAGGGGAGAAGCCCAGCACCGAACTTCCGGGCCGATCGGTCGGCGAGAAATGTGGTGTTAGGGAGCGGCCGTTACCCCGGCGCGCGCTGGCTCGTTCAAGTCCTCTGAGTGGGCCATACCCGCAGAGGGTGCCAGGCCCGGTAGTGGACGACGTGCGCGCCCGGAGGCCTGTCTCTCAGATCGGTTGCTTGAGATCGCAGCCCTAAGCAGGTGGTAACTCCATCTAAGGCCAAATACAACCACGAGACCGATAGCGAACAAGTACCGTGGAGAGGGAAAGTTGAAAAGAACTTTTGAAGAGAGAGTTCAAGAGTACGTGAAACCGCCCTAAGGGGAAACGGAAGGTAATCGGAGCAAACTAGGCCGGGAAACTCATCACCGCTCGCGTGCACGCTCGATACCCGATGCTGCGCGGCCGCAGACTGGCTTCGGGCTATCTCGTCGGTTCCCATTCCGGTCGGGCGAATCCTCCTGCTCTGGAGCGGGGAAACGGAACCTCGCGAGTCTGTTCGAGGGCGTAGTGCACTTTTCCTTCGCCATAGTGCGTCGCGATCTGCTGGTTGGCGGCCCAAGGCCCGGGGTTATTATCAGCGCGGTGGCGCGGGGGGCTTCGCGCTCCGTCTCGGCGCCGAGTCTCCTGGTGCGCGCCCGGCGGGCGGCTTTAGCGCCCGCCGGCGCTTTCCCGGCCGCCGTAAGCCTCGCCCCGTAGCAAGGCGGCAGTTACGACGGTCATGAAATACGTGGAAGACGTTCAGACCGCGCCTACGCCCCGTCGCAAGGCGGGCGAGGGGCGGCGGCCTCTCCGACCACGCCACCTGGCCTTTCGCAAGCGCGGAACGCGGTGGTTGTTAGCGCGCGGCGGCCCGAAGGGGTTTTCTGCGTCCTCGCGCATCCCATCGATACGTTCGCGCGGGTGACAGGAGAGGGGGGGCTTGAGTGAATAACTCGCCTCGATCAACCGGCGGCGTAAGTCTCGGTCTACTTCCGACCCGTCTTGAAACACGGACCAAGCGGAGTCTAACATGTGCGCGAGTCAATGGAGCTTTTAAACCCAAAGGCGCAATGAGTGAAGCTGGCGCGGCGCGGTTGACCATCGGTGCCCGTCCCGGCGAGGGGAGGATGGCACGGGGCAAGCGCTCCGGCCTGCACTCCCGGGCGTCGCGCGTTCGCGGCGCACCCAGAGCGCGCCAACAATGCTGGTACCCTGAAAGATGGTGAACTATGCCCGGCCAGGACGAAGCCAGGGGAAACTCCTGGTGGAGGTCCAGAGTGATTCTGACGTGCAACCGATCGTCTGAGCTGCTGGGTATAGGGCGGCGAAAGACTAATCGAACCATCTAGTAGCTGGTTCCCTCCGAAGTTTCTCAGGATAGCTGGTACCGGAGACTTGAAAGAAATGACAACCGAATTTATTCGGTAAAGTTGAATGATTAGAGGTCTTAGGTCGAAACGGCTCAACTCATTCTCAAACTTTAAATGGGTGAGAACGCCGGCATCCCAAACTTAACTTTCGCGGTGATGCCGGCGAAAGGATCGTGAGTGTCCAGTGGGCCATTTTGCAAGCAGAACTGGCGCTGTGGGATGAACCAAACGTAGAGTTAAGGGCGCCCAAACCGACGCTATGGGATACCATGAAGGGCGTTGTTTGTTTACGAGCACAGCCGGCGGTGGCTGCGGAAGTCGGAATCACAAGGAGGTGTAACAACTCACCAGCCGAAGCACTAGCCCTGAAAATCGATGGCGCCAGCGTCGTGCCTATACTTTACCGCCGGCGGCAAGGCTAGGGTGCCTGCACGTCCCGCGTCGGGGGCGCTGCGCTTCCGTTTCCACCAGCGCGCGCGCGGCGCAGGAGCCCTGTTAAGCCTCGGTAGAGGGTCGCGACGGTGAGCGCAGAAGGGTTGGGCGCGAGCCTGCCCGAGCGCTGTCGGCGCAGATCTTGGTAGTAGTAGCCGATAAAACGCGCATAAATGCCCTCCCACTGCGGTGCGAACAGCGAGGGCGTCCGGGCGTGCCTGTGGGGTGTCGGGCCGGCTGTCGTCAAACTGAGACGGCCGCCCACGTCCTGCAGGTGTGCCCCCGCTCCCACGTAGCACGCGTCCGTCGTCACGACGTGGCCGCTCGGTTTCTGGCCGAGCATTTGCGGGCTAGGGGTTTCCAGGTTGTCGAGGAGCCTATATACCGTGTCTCCTCGGGCCTGAAGCCCGACCTAGTGGTGGCTCGTAACGGTCAGGCCACCGTCATCGACGTTCAGGTCGTGGGGGCAGCGAGAGCGCCTTGCGGAGGCGTCGAGGAGAAGGAGGCGGTCTATAATAAACCTGAAATTAAGCAGGCCGTCTCCGATGCCCTTGGCGTCTCCGCGGTGGAGGTCCGCGCTATGACCCTGACGTGGCGCG
>CAXIVR010000013.1:15043550-15086050 GCA_964035755.1 Teleogryllus oceanicus | reverse complement strand
CGCGTGGGCGAGCAGTCCGCCCCCCTTCTTTCGAACCCGGGCCCGCCGCCCCCCTTGGGCCCTTTCCCCGGCGTGCAGGTTAGCTCCAAAGTCGCCCCTCGGGAGGTGTCGGCCCACGTGCTCGGTGCCGACTATGTGATTTTTGCCGCACGGGAGGTCTAATAACCAGCGCAGATGTCTCCGCGGTCGCCCCTCGTTTACGAACAGTCCGCTCGCCTGGCTTTCAGAACCCAGGCCCCCGCCCCCTTGGACCCTTTCCCCGGCGTTGAGGTTGCCCCAAAGTCGCCGCTTGGAGGTGTCGGCCCGCGACCACGTGGCCGACGTTGTGTTTCGCCCCTTTCGGCGTCTAAAACTTCCAGGCGAGATGTCGATGCGGGGCCGTCTTCTCGTTTGCCTACAGTCCGCTCGCCCGGCCTTCGAACCCAGGCCGCCGCCCCCTTGCGGACCCTTGTCCTCGTCGTTCAGGTCGCCCCGAAAAGGGCTGCGTAGGAGGCGTCGGCCCGTGCTTCGGGCCGACTCTGATTGTCCACTTTGGTGGCGGAATAACGATCAGGCGAATGCCGGTGGAGTCGTCTCTCGTTTGCGAACAGTCCGCTCGCCCTCCGAACCAGGCCCGCCGTCCCCCTTGGGCCTTATCCCGGCGTTCAGGGCGGCCCAAGGTCGCCGCTGAGGAGTGTCGCCTTCGCCCACGTGGCCGACTCTGAGATTTTCGCCTCTTTGGCGTCTAATAACTTCAGGCGAATGCCGGTGAAGTCGTCTCTCGTTTGCAGAACAGTCCGCTCGCCCTCTTTCGAACAGGCCCGCCGTCCCCCTTGAGGCCCTTATCCGGCGTTCAGGGCGGCCAGAGTCGCCCTTGGAGTGTCGGCCTTCGCCCACGTGGCCGACTCTGAGATTTTCGCCTCTTTGGCGTCTAATAACTTCCAGGCGAATGCCGGTGGGGGGTCGGTCTCTCGTTTGCGAACAGTCCGCTCGCCCCTCTTTCGAACCCAGGCCCGCCGTCCCCTTGGGCGCCTTACCCCGGCGTTCAGGGCGCCCCGAAGTCGCCACTTGGAGTGTCGGCCTTCGCCCGATGCGACTCTGAGATTTTCGCCTCTTTGGCGTCTACTTCAGGCGAATGCCGGTGGAAGTCGGTTCTCGTTTGCGACAGTCCGCTCGCCCCTCTTTCGACCCAGGCCGCCGTCCCCTGGCCTATCCCGGCGTTCAGGGCGGCCCCAGGTCGCCACTTGGAGGTGTCGGCCTTGCCACGTGCCGACTCTGATTTCGCCTCTTTGGCGTCTAATAACTCAGGCGAATGCCGGTGGGAGTCGTCCGGTTGCGAACAGTCCGCTCGCCCGGCTCCGAACCCAGGCCGCCGTCCCCCCTTGGCCTTTCTCGGCGTTCAGGGTTGCCCCAAGTCGCGGCAACTTTGAAGGCGTCGGCCCACGTGTGATTTTTGCACTTTGCGGCCTAATAACTTCCAGGCGAATGCCGGTGGGGGGTCGTCCGCGCGTGGGCGAGCAGTCCGCACCCCCTTCTTTCGAACCCAGGCCCGCCGCCCCCCTTGGACCCTTTTCTCGGCGTGCAGGTCGGCCCCAAGGTCGCCTTGGTGGTGTCGGCGCACGTGTTACTTTCGCCCTTTGCGGTCTAATAACGTCAGGGCGAATGCCGGTGGAAGTCGGTCTCTCGTTTGCGAACAGTCGCTCGCCCTCTTTCGAACCCAGGCCCGCCGTCCCCCTTGGACTCTTTTCCGGCGTCCAGGTTGCCCCAAAGTCGCCGCTTGGGAGGCGTCGGCCCACGTGCTCAGGGCCGACTTTGCGATTTTTGCCTGTTTGGGCTGCTAATAACTTCCAAGCGAATGCCGGTGGGGGGTCGTCCGCGCGTTTGCGAGCAGTCCGCACCCCGTTCTTTCGAACCCAGGCCCGCCGCCCCCTGGGCCCTTTTCGGCAGGCAGGTTGGCCCCAAAGTCGCGACTCGGAGGTGTCGGCCCGCGACCCGTGGCCGACTCTTGTGATTTCGCCTCTTTGGCGTCGAATAGCTTCAGGCGAATGCCGTTGGGGTGTCGGTTTCGCGTTTTGCGAGCAGTCGACCTGGCCGGCTTTCAGACCCAGGCCCGCCTTCCCCCGCCGGACCCTTACCTCGGCGTTCAGGGTTGCCCCAAGTCGCCACTTTGGTGGCGTCGAGCCCGTGTGCATTTCTGGCCACTTGCGGTCTAATAACTTCCAGGCGAATGCCGGTGCGGGGTCGGTTTCGCGTCTGCGGGCAGTCGACCTTGTCGGCTCTCGAACCCAGGCCCGCCACCCCCCCTTGGACCCTTTTCCCGGCGTCCAGGGCGGCCCCGAGTCGCCACAGAGGCGTCGGCCTTCGACCCGTGTCCGACTCTGTGATTTTTCGCCTCTATGGCGGCGAATAGCTTCAGGCAGATGCCGGTGCGGGGTCGGTTACGCGTTTGCGAGCAGTCGACCTAGCTGGCTCTCGAACCCAGGCCCGCCGCCCCCCCTTGGACCCTTACCTCGGCGTTCAGGGTTGCCCCAAAGTCGCCACTTTGGTGGCGTCGGCCCACGTGTGCATTTTTTCGCCACTTTGCGGTCTAATAACTCCCAGGCGAATGCCGGTGGGGGGTCGGTTACGCGTTTCGAGCAGTCGGCCTTGTCGGCTCTCGAACCCAGGCCCGCCGCCCCTGGAGCCCTTTCCCCGGCGAGCAGGTTAGGCCCCAAAGTCGCGACTCGGGAGGTGTCGGCCCGCGACCCGTGGCCGACTCTGGTGATTTCGCCTCTTTGGCGTCGAATAACTTCAGGCGATGCCGGTGCAGGGCCGAGTTCTCGTTTGCCGGCGGTCGCGTCGGCGGACTGTCGACCCAGGCCCGCCGCCCCTGGGACCTTATCTCGGCGTAAGTTGGCTCGAAGGCACTTTGGAGGTGTCGGCCCACGTGTCAGTTTTTCGCCCTTTGCGGTCTTCTCCCAGGCGAATGCCGGTGGGGGTCGGTTCAGCGTTTCCGAGCAGTCGGCCTTGTCGGCTCTCGAACCCGACCGCCCGCCCCCTGGGCCCTTTTCCCGGCGAGGGGGTTGGGCCCAAAGTCGCGACTCGGAGGTGTCGGCCCGCGACCACGTGGCCGACTCTGGTGATTTTTGCCTCTTGGCGTCGAATAACTTCCCGGCGAATGCCGGTGCAGGGCCGGGCCCCGTTTGCCGGCAGTCGGTCGGCGG
Organism: Teleogryllus oceanicus; assembly: GCA_964035755.1. Taxonomy (NCBI): domain Eukaryota; kingdom Metazoa; phylum Arthropoda; class Insecta; order Orthoptera; family Gryllidae; genus Teleogryllus; species Teleogryllus oceanicus. Next base: position 15,082,868 of record CAXIVR010000013.1, on the reverse strand, counting down.
ACTGACACCCGGGCCGCCCCCTGGGGCCTTATCTCGGCGTAGAGGTTAGCTCGAAAGGCGCTTTGGAGGTGTCGGCCCACTGTCAGTTTTTCGCCACTTTGCGATCTAATAACTCCCAGGCGAATGCCGGTGAGTCGGTTACGCGTTTCCGGGGCAGTCGGCCTTGTCGGCTCTCGACCCCACCCGCCGCCCCTGGGCCCTTTCCCCCGCGAGCCGGGTGAGCCCCAAAGTCGCGACTTGGGGGGTGTCGGCCATGTTGTGGGAAAAGTACAAGTCCGAACGGCGCCCTTTGCGGATTAATTCCTCCGCGACGGGGCGTCGGGTCGCCACGCGGTTTCGGATTCGAAAACGACGCGTTCCCGGGGCGTCGCGTCGATTTTCGCAAAGTCGCCGCGTCATGAGTGCGAAATTGTTTAAACAAATTCCGTAAACAATTTCCGTAGATTTTTGGGATTTTTTTCCCCCGTTCCCCCGCGATCTACGTGCCTCCCGAAAACGGTTCGTTTCCGCGAAGGTTTTTCCGCGACGGGGGGCGTGGCCGGGCAGGGGGGGGGGGGGCGAACTTTTCGAAACGCCGTTTCTCAGGGCTCCGGCGTCGGATCGAAGCGCGGTTCGCGCCGTCGGACGCCCTCGCGCGGCTCTCTCGGAAAAAATCGGCGTCGGATTCGCGCGGTAAACAAAGAAAATTGTTTAAACAATTAACGTAAACAATTTCCGTAGATTTTTTTAGGCAATTTTCCCGCGTTCCCCGCGCGATCTACATGGCTCCCCCCGAAAACGGTTCGCGTCCGCGGAGGTTTTCCGCGGAGGGGGCGTGGCCGGGCAGGGGGGTGGGGAACCGTACTTTTCGAAACGCCGTATCTCGGAGCTCCGGCGTCGGATCGAGTCGCGGTTTGCGCCGTCGGACGCGTCTCCGCGCGGCCTACTCGGAAAAAAATCGGCGTTCGATTCGCTCGGTAAACAAGGAAAATTGTTTAAACAATTAACGTAAACAATTTTCCGGGAATTTTTTTAACATTTTTCCCGCGCTCCTCGGGCGATCTACGTTAAAAGGTGAGAAAACGGTTCGTCTCCGGCGCCCGCCTGATCGAGTCTCGTCGAGATCCGTCGTGAAACGCGTACACCACAAGGCCGCCTCGGTAGCTACGAAAACAGAGTCGGAAAAAGGAAGGGTAAAAGTAGAGTACTTTGAGGGCTAATAACTCGGACGTTTTCGAACCCAGGCCCTTCGTACTCGGCGATCCCGTAGACGAGAAGCTCGTCTATCGATTCCGACCGTCCGCGTTCCCCTCGGAGCCGCGGCGCGGCGTGGAGGTCGGCGCCGAATCGGCTTCCGGAGGTTGGGAACGAGAAGAGATATCGAGACGCGGTTTGCGGCGTCGGACGCGGCGTCGAAGGGCGCGTCGCCTCGATTTTTCGCGTCTCCGTCGCGCGCGGGAAACCGCGAGTGCCCCGTCCGATCTCCGAACCCCGGCCTCCGGGAACTCGCGGGCACTCTTAGGCCGACGCGCGGTGGCTCCCGAGTCGGGGTTCGAGTTCGTCGCGGCCGCCCGGCGCGTCGTTGGGACGCGAAAAAATAAAAACCGACCGAACCACGTGGCCGACCTCGCGATTTTCGCGCTTCGGCGTCGATAACTTCAGGCGAATGCCGGTGCGGGTCGTTTCTCGTCTGCGACAGTCGACCCCGGCTGGCTCTCAACCCCGGCCCCCCGCTCCCCTGGGCTGGGAATATCTCGGCGTAAGTTAGCTCGAAGAGGCAACTTTAGGTGTCGGCCACCTGTCGATTTTTCGCCACTTTGCGGTCTAATAACTTCCAGGAGAATGCCGGTGCGGGGTCGGTTTCGCGCGTGCGAGCAGTCGACCTGGCCGACTCTCGAACCGACCCGCCACCCCCCCTAGGACCCTTTTCCGGCGTCAGGGCGGCTGAGGTCGCAACTTTGGAGGTGTCGGCCCGCGACCACGTGGCCGACTGCGATTTTCGCCTCTTTGGCGTCAGACTAACGTCAGGCAGATGCCGGTGCGGAGTCGCGCTCGCGTCGCTGCGAGCAGTCGGCCTCGCCGGCTATCGAACGACCCGCTTTCCCCCTGGGGGTCTTTCCCCCGAAGAAGCCCCAAAGTCGCGACTCGGGAGGAGTCGGCCATGTTGTGGAAAAGTACAAGTCAGATCAACGCCTTTGCGAATTAATTCCTCCGCAACGGGGCGATCATCGCCTCGCGGTTTCGGATTCCGCAAGCGACGCGTTCGGGCGCGTCGCGATGCGATTTTCATAAAGTCGCCGCGTCGCGAATTAGCGAAATTGTTTAAACAAAGTCCGTAAAGAAATTTCCGTAGATTTTTTTGGCGTTTTCCCGCGTTCCCCGCGCGACCTGCATGCCGCCGCCCGAAAACGGTTCGTTTCCGCCGCCTGCCTGATCGAAAAAAATAAAACCGACCGAACCGCATGGCGAAGGCGAAAAACGCGAATATCTCCGCGGTCGAAAGTCGCACCGAACCGCGGTTGCGCCGTCGGACGCGTCTCCGCGCAGTCCTACTCGGAAAAAATCGGCGTTCGATTCGCGCGGTAAACAAGGAAAATTGTTTAAACAATTGCCAACGATTTTCCCGGAATTTTTAACCTTTTCCCCCGCGTTCCTCGGGCGATCTACGTTAAGGGTGAAAACGGTTCGTCTCCGGCGCCTGCTGATCGGAAAAAAAATAAAAACCGACCGAGCCACGTGGCCGACCTCGCGATTTTTCGCCTTTTTCGGCGTCGAATAGCTTCCAGGCGAATGCCGGTGCAGAGGGCCAGTCTCGTTTGCCGGCAGTCCGGTCGGCGGACTATCGAACCAGACCCGCCGCCCCCTGGGGAGTGTATCGGCGTAGAGGTTGGCTCCGAAAGGGGCAGCTTTGGAAGTGTCGGCCCACGTCGTCGATTTTTCGCCACTTTGCGGTCTAATAACTTCAGGCGAATGCCGGTGGGGGGGAGTCGGTTACGCGTTTGCGAGCAGTCGACCTCGCCGGCTGTCAGACCCAGGCCCGCCGCCCCTGGGAGCCTTACGCCGGCGTACAGGTTAGGCTCGAAGAGGGCAGCTTTCGAGGTGTCGTACGTGTGAATTTTCGCCGCTGGTCTAATAACTTCCAGGCGAATGCCGGTGGGTCGGTTACGCGTGTACGGTGGTCGACCTCGCCGGCTGTCAGACCAGGCCCGCCGCCCCTGGGGGTACTTACCTCGGCGTACAGGTTAGCTCGAAAGGGCAACTTTCGAGGTGTCGGCCACGATGTGAATTTTTCGCCACTTTGCGGTCGCTAACTTCAGGCGAATGCCGGTGGGGGGTCGGTTACGCGTTTGCGAGCAGTCGACCTCGCCGGCTGTCGAACCCAGGCCCGCCACCCCCCCTGGGGGCCTTACCTCGGCGTGCAGGTTAGCTCTCGAAAGGGGCAACATTGGAGCGTGGCCCGTGTCGAATTTTTCGCAACTCTGCGGTCTAATAATAACATCCAGGCGAATGCCGGTGGGGAGTCGGTTACGCGTTTGCGAGCAGTCGACCTAGCCGGCTGGCGAACCCAGGCCCGCCGCGCCCCCTGGGGTGCTTACCTCGGCGTACGGAGTTAGCTCGAGGGGCAACTTTCGAGTGTCGGCCCGCGTGTGAATTTTTCGCCATTTTGCGGTCTAATAACTTCAGGCGAAGATGCCGGTGGAGTCGGTTACGCGTTTGCGAGCAGTCGGCCTCGCCGGCTGTCGAACGGGCCGCCGCCCCTGGGTACCTCGGCGTACAGGTTAGCTCGAAAGGGAGCAACTTTGGAGGTGTCGGCCCACGTGTAGATTTTTCGCCATTTGCGGTCTTATAACTTCCAGGCGAATGCCGACGCGGGGTGGGTGACGCGTCTGCGAGCAGTCGACCTCGCCGGCTGTCGAACCCTGGCCCGCTTTGCCCCCTGAGGGTCTTTCCCCGGCGTGCAGGTAAGCCCCAAAGTCGCAACTTTGAAGGTGTCGGCCCGCGACCACGTGGTCGACTGCGATTTTCGCCTCTTTGTCGTCGAATAACTTCCAGGAGAGATGCCGATGCGAAGGTCGGTCTCTCGTTTGCCAGCAGTCCGCCCGGCTGGCTGTCGAACCCGGGCCCGCCACCTGGGGCCTTTCCCCCGGCGTCAGGGCGGCCCAAAGTCACCGCTTCGGGGCGTCGGCCATGCTGTGGAAAGTACAAGTCCGAATCGCGCCTTTGCGAATTAATTCCTTCGCAACGGGGCGTCGGATCGCCTCGCGGTTTCGGATTCCGCAAACGACGCGTTCGTGCGCGTCGCGTGCGTTTTTTCGCAAAGTCGCCGCGTCGCGAATTAGCGAAATTGTTTAAACAATTAACGTAAACAATTTCCGTAGATTTTTGAGCATTTTCACGTTCCCCGCGCGATCTGAATGCCGCCTCCCGAAAACAGTTCGTTTCACGCCGGATTTTCCACCGGAGGCGTGACCGGGCAGAAGGGTGGGGCAGGCTTTTCGAAACGCCGTCTCTCAGGCTCCGGCGTCGGATCGAAGCGCAGTTCGCGCCGTCGGACGCCTCATCGCGGCCTACTCAGAAAAACAATCGGCGTTCGGTCGCGCGGTAAACAAAGAAAATTGTTTAAACAAATAACATAAACAATTGCCGTAAAGATTTTTTTAGGCATTTTCCGCGCTCCGCGCACGATGTACGATGCCTCCCTGAAAACGGTTCGTTTCCGCGAAGGTTTACCGCGGAGGCGTGGCAGCCAGGCCAGAAGTGGGGACCGTACTTTCGAAACGCCGTAACCGGCTCCAGCGTCCGGATCGAAGCGCGGTTTTGCGCCGTCGGACGCACGCCTCTTCGCGCGGGCTACTCGGAAAAAATCGGCGTTCGATTCGCTCGGTAAGAAGAGAAAATTGTTCAAACAATTCCGTAAACAATTTTCCAGATTTTTAACATTTTCCCCGCGTTCCTCGGGCGATCTACGTTAAAATGTGAGAAAACGGTTCGTCTCCGGCGCCCGCCTGATCGAGTCTCGTCGAGATCCGTCGTAAACGCGTACACCACAAGGCCGCCTCCGTAGCGCTACGAAAACAGTGTCGAAAAAGAAAGCGTAAAAGTAGGGCACTTTGGGGCTAATAACTCGGTGTTTTCGAACCCAGGCCCCGTACTCGGCATATCGTAGACGAAGCTCGTCTATCGGTTCCGACCGTCCGCGTTCTGTCGGAGCCGCGGCGCGGCCCGTGGAGGTCGGCGCCGAATCGGCTTCGGAGGCTCGGTCGGAATTTTTGCGGACGAACGAAGAGATATCGAGACGCGGTCTGCGGCGTCGGACGCGCCTCCGCGAGGGCGTCCCGCGGTATTTTCTCGTTTCGCTGCAAAGTTTCCGTCGCGTCGAAAGCGCAGCGCCCAGTGGGGTTTCGACCCTGGCGCCCGAACAGGCGCGCGGGCAAATCCGGCGTCAACACCGCGCGGTAGAGCTCGCCGAGACAGAGAAAAGCTCGTGGACCCCGGTCGCTAGAGTCGCCCGTTTCCGGATATCGGGGAGAAGCATCGCGAAGCGCGGCGGGGACCGCGAAACGGGTGTTGGCAACCCGCGCCGGGTTCGTGATCTAGAACGCGGATAACCAGGGGAAGTAAAAATCGCATCGGGACGCGGCTTGCGGCGCCGGACGCGTCTTCGCGAGGCCGTCCGCGGTATTTTTCTCGTTTCGCTGAAAAATTTTCCGTCGCGTCGAAAAAGCAGGAAAGCGCGTAAAAACCGGGTTTTCCCGCCTGGCGCCCGAACGCGCGCGCGGAAAAATCCGGCGTCAACTTTTCGTGCGGTAGAGTTCGCCGAGACGAAGAGAAAGCTCACGGACCCCGAGTCGCTGCAGGCGCCGTTCCGGAGTTATCGGAGAGAGCGTCGCGGAACGCGGCGGGGACCACTGAATCGGGAGTTAGGTAACCCGCGCCGAAGGATTTCGTGATCTGGAACGCGGATAACTCGGGGGTAAAATCAACATCGGACGCCCGGCTTGCGGCGTCGGACGCGTCTCGGCGAGACCGTCCGCGGTATTTTGCCCGCTCCGCTGAAAAAATTCGGTCGCGTCGAAAGCGCGGAAAGCGCGAAAAACGGGGTTTTCCCCGCCCGGCGCGCGAACGCGCGCGCGGAAAAAATCCGGCGTGAGACGGCGCGGTAGAGCTCGCCGAGACGAAGAGAAAAGCTCATGGGCCTCCGAACCGCTGGAGGCGCATCCGTTTCCGAGCTATCGGAGAGGAAACGTCGCGGAACGCGGCGGGGACCGCGAATCGGGGTTGAGCGGCCGCAGAAGTTTCGTGATCCGACGCGGATAACTCCGGAAGTAAAAAATGCATCGGGACGCGGCTTGCGGCGTCGGACGCGTCTCGGCGAGGGCCGTCAGCGGTATTTTTCTCGTTTCGTAAATTTCCGTCGCGTCCGAAGCGGGAAAGCGCGAAAAAACGGGGTTTTCCCGCCCGGCGCGCAGACGCGCGCGCGGGCAAAAATCCGTGAACACCACGCGGTAGAGGCTCGCCGAGACGAAGAGAAAAGCTACGGGGCCTCCGAACCGCCAGGCGCCGTTTCCGGATATCGGCGACGAGCGCAGATTCGCGGCGGGGACCGCGTCAAGGGAGCCGCCCAGGCAACCGCGCCCGGTTACGTGATGTAGAACGCGAATGGCTCGGGAAAGCGTCGCGGCAGAAACGCGGCCGGCGGCGTCGGACTCGCCACGTCGTCGCTGCGTCCGACACCACGCGCGCGGTGACCGCCCGCCGCGAAACGAAAAAGTCGGCGACGCGGGGTCGAACCCCGGACCCGGGAACACGCTACCCGGCGATCGATAGAACGCCTCGTTCCTACCGAAAAGGTCTCCGGCGCCGCGGCACTCCGACGCTCCGTTTCGGCGCTACGAATTTTGCAAGATTAATTGTTTATAAGCCGTTTTCTCTCCGCCGCCGGGCTGTGCGACACCGGACCGCCGCCGCCCGACGGAAACGTCGCTCCCGCGACGAAAGATCATGCCGGGTCGACGACGTCCGACGCTTCGTTCGGCGCTAGCGAATTTGTTTATCCGTATTGTTTATAAGCGAATAACTCGGCCGCGGGCAGATATCGACGCAGCGCGCCGACGCTGCGTCGCGAGCAGGGCGCTCGCGGACGTCGAAACAGGGAAAAACCGGGCCCTCGACCGGCATTTTTATAAACAATTAGCCGTATCTCGAGAACCGGAGAGATAGCGCCGAACGGACTCCGCCGCTTTCCTCTCCTCGAGGTGCTTTCGGACGCGACCATAAAAATATAAACAATTTAGCAACAATTTATGTAATTTCGCAAAGGCTAAATCCGGGTCGCGGACCTCGAAAAACCGTTTCCCGAAAAGTCCCGAAAGCGTAGTCGTGTTCGAGCAATTTGTTTAAACAATCGATAAACAACGTTAAACAACCAACGCCCCGACGTACGAGTCCGTCCGGGGACGACAGCGGCGAAAAACGCGACTTCCGTCACCGGGAGTCGATTTACGGGACCTCGGAAACGGGTTGTCGGCCGACGCGGCGTCGCCCGGGCAAAAGCGAACGAAGCCCGTGAGGTCGAGAAACGACGAGGTTTCTCCCTTTATAGGGGGCTGAAAACATTCTGAGAGCGCGGCCCCTGCCGGAGTCAAGTCCGGCGCGCCCCGTTTCCGGAACGGAGGCAGACAACACGGGCGAACCGGCGCTTCACGGGGCCAAACGCCACCCGGCCGGCGAGGCCTCGATCGCAGAGGATTTAGGCAACCCGCCCGGAAATGCATCATGGCCGGGGTTTTCTCCCATTATAGGGGCAGGTGGTTCTGAGCGCGGCCCCTGCAGAACCAAGTCCGGCGCGCCCGCTCCGAGGAGTGGAAACTTGGAAAGAAACGCAGTCGAACCCGTGTTCCCAGGCCTATCTCGGCTCGGGGAACAACATCAAAAAAGATGAGACCATTTTCCGGGTTCGGACTTGAAAAAATCCGCCGCTGGCGGGACCAGAAAAATTTCTGACCGAAAAATTTCCCGGACTCTGCGTCGAAAGGCCCGGCGGAGCCAGGGCGCCAAAGCCGGTGAGAACCTGACCACCTCCTTACCAGAGAAGCGCGTGTGACTGAGGCCGGGTTAGGGGCACAGAACACATGCCTCAGTGGAAAGAGCGCACGCGAAACACTTTGAAAAATTTCGCGGACAAAAATTTCACGGACTCTGCGTCCGAAGGCCAGCGAGCCAGGCGCCAGTCAGTAGGGCTATTACCTCCCTGCGAGAAGCTCGTGTGGGCTGAGAGCCCCAAAGTTAGGGGGCACAGAACACATGCGCCTCGAATAGAAAAAACACACGCGAAACGCTTTGAAAAGTTCGGCCGAGGCGGTGAAAAGAGCACGCGAATGACTTTGAAAGAATCGGGCCGAATGATGAAACACGCAGAGGACTTTGAAAAAGTCGGGCCGAGCAGTGAAAGAGCACACGCGAAGGACTTTGAAGAGATTGGGCCGAGCCTGTGAAAGAGCACGCGAAACACTTTGAAAAAGTTCAGCCGAGGCAGTGAAAGAGCACGCGAAGACTTTGAAAAAGTGGGCCGAGGCAGTGAAAGAGCACACGCGAAGGACTTTGAAAAAGTTGGGCCAAACCTGTGAAAGAGCACACGCGAAACTACTTTGAAAAGTTCGGCCGAGGCAGTGAAGAGCACACGCGAAAGACTTTGAAAAAGTCCCAGGCCGAGGTGATGAAAGAGCACGCATGAAGACTTTGAAAAAGTGGGCCGAGGAACGATGAAAGAGCACGCGCGAAAGACTTTGAAAAAGTCGGGCCGAGGCAGTGAAAGAGCACACGCGAAACACTTTGAAAAAGTTCGGCAGAGGCAGTGAAAGAGCACACGCGAAGGACTTTGAAAAAGTCGGGCCGAGGCAGTGAAAGAGCACACGCGAAGGACTTTGAAAAAGTTGGGCCGAGTCTGTGAAAGAGCACGCGAAGGACTTTGAAAAATTTCGCGAATCGAAGTTTTCACGGACTCCGGCCAAGGCCGGCTTGAGCCAGGCGCCGGTCGGTAAGGGCCTGACAACCTCCTTCAAAGAAGCTCGTGTGACTGAGAGCGCCGAAGTTAGGGGGCACAGAACACATCGCCTCGGAAAAAAAAAGAGCACCGCGAATTTGAAAGTGCAGTTCCGGAAAAAAGCCTCAGACAGGTTCCCGGGCCCTATCTCGGCTCGAGGAACAACATATCAAAAGATGGCGAGACCGTTTTCCGGGTTCGGACTTGAAAAATCCGCCGACCCGCACTTCACAGAGGCGCGAAAGAAACACTTCACCCGGGCGGCGAGGCCTCGATCGCCGGGGAGTTAGGCAACCCGCCCCGAAATGCATCATGGCCGGGTTTCTCCCATTATGGGGGCCAGGTGGTTCTGACGCGGCCCCTGCGATAAGTCGGCGCGCCCCACGCTCCGAGTGGAAACGGAAAAAACATGGTCGAATTACCGGGCCTGTATCTCGGCTCGAGACAACATATCAAGATGGCAGGAACCATTTTGGGTTCGGACTTAGAAAAATCCGCCGACCCGCGCTTCACGGGATTTGCGCCACCGGGCAGCGAGGCCTCAAATCGCCAGGGAGTTAGGCAGCCGCCCCGAAATGCATCATGGCCGGGGTTCTCCCGATATAGGGGGCCAGGTGGTTCAGGCGCGGCCCCTGCCGGAAGACCAAGTCCGGCGCGCCCCGCTCCGAGTGGAAACTTGGAAAAAAACGCGGTCGAACCCGTGTTCCGGGCCTATCTCGGCTCCAGGAACAACATATCAGATGGCGAGACCGTTTTTCAGGTTTGGACTTAGAAAAATCCATAAACCCGCACTTCCCGGGGCCTGAAAAACGCCACCCGGGCGGCGGGGCCTCGATCGCCGGGAGTTAGGCAGCCCGCGAAATAAATCATGGCCAGGGTTTCTCCCATTATAGGGGCCAGGTGGTTCCTGAGCGCGGCTTTGCCAGAGAACCAAGTCGGCGCGCCCGCTCCGAGGTGGAAACTTGGAAAAAACGCGGTCAGACCCGTGTTCCCAGGCTATCTCGGCTCGGGGAACATATCAAAGATGGCGAGACCGTTTTCGGGTTCGGACGCCAGAAAAATCCGCCGCAGCGGGCGGACCGAAAAATTCCGCCCGAGCGGCGTCATTGGGCGGCGTCGAGACGCTCCCGGCAGGTGACCCGTCGCCGGCAGGGATGTTTGATCCCCGGAAAAGAGCATTCGAAGAAATTTTCCAGACTGGCGTCCGAGGCCGGCAAGGCAGACGCCGGTCGGTAAGAGACCGACCACCTCCTTACCAAGAGCTCCTACGTGTGACTGAGGCCCAAAAGTTAGGGCACAGAACGAAAAGTTGGTGGCGCAGGCATCGCCGGGACGTGAGCTGAGACCTGTGGCGGTGCCGGGAAACAGGCGGAGAGCCCGGAAACGCCAAGTCACGGGAGCTCGAGACAGAGCTGTGGTGGTGGCCGAGAAGCGAGCGCCGAGCCCGTAAAAGCATTCGAATGTTTCTTGGGCGCTTCGAAACCGTTTATCCGCGGAGGCGCGTCGGCCCAGGTGAAGAGGGAGCTTTTGGCGTTAAAATATATTCAGAGTTTCTCCCATTATGAGGGCAGATGGTTCTGGTGCGCAGCCCCTGCCGGAGACCAAGTCCGGCGCGCCCCGTTCCGAGGAACGGAAACTTGGAGACCTGTGGCGGTGCCCGGGAAACGGGCGGAGAGCCCCGAAACGCCAAGTGCGGGAGCTCGAGACAGAGCTGTGGCGGTGGCCGAGAAGCGAGGGCGGAGGCCCGGAAAGGCATTCGAAAAGTTTTCACGGACTTTGCGTCCGAACGCCGGCGAGGTGGGCGCCGGCGGACTTGGAAAAAATCCCGTAAAGGCATCGCCCGGGACGAGATGAGACCTGTGATGGTGCCCGAAGCGGGCTGAGCGTAAAGGCATGCACCGCCCGGGACGTGAGCTGAGACCTGTGGCGGTGGCCGAGAAGCGAGCGGAGGCGGAAAAGGCGATCGAAAAGTTTTCACGGACTTTGCGTCGAACGCCGGCGAGGTGGGCGCCGGCGGACGACGGAAAAAATCCCGTAAAGGCATCGCCCGGGACTTGAGATGAGACCTGTGATGAGTGCCCGAAGCGAGGCCGAGCCAGGCGTACCGCCCGGGACGTGAGCTGAGACCTGTGGCGGTGGCCGAGAAGCGAGGCAGGAGGCCAGGCGTCGAAAGGATTTTCACGGACTTTGCGTCCGAACGCCGGCGAGGTGGGCGCCAGCGGACTTGGGAAAAATCCGTAAAGGCATCGCGCCCGGGACTTGAATGAGACCTGTGATGGTGCCCGAAGCGAGGCCGGAGCCCCGTAAGGCATGCACCGCCCGGGACGTGAGCTGAGACCTGTGGCGGTGGCCGAGAAAGCGAGGGCGGAGGCCCGGAAAGGCATTCGAAAGATTTTTACGGACTTTGCGTCCGAACGCCGGCAAGGTGGGCGCCGGCGGACTTGGAAAAAACTCCCATAAAGGCATCGCGCCCGGACTTGAGATGAGACCTGTATTCGGTGCCCGAGAAGCGAGGCCAGGCCCCGTAAAGGCATACACCGCCCGGGACGTGAGCTGAGACCTGTGGCGGTGGCCGAGAAAGCGAGGCGGAGGCCGGAAAGGCATTCGAAAAGTTTTCACGGACTTTGCGTCCGAACGCCGGCAGGTAGGCGCCGGCGGACGAAAAAATCCCGTAAGGCATCGCCGGGACTTGACTGAGACCTGTTATGGTGCGAGAAACGGAGTGCAGGCCCGTAAAGGCATGCGTCGCCCGGGACTTGAGCTGAGACCTGTTATGGTGCCCGAAGCGAACGCCGAGGCCCGTAAAGGCATGCGTCGCCCGGGACTTGAGCTGAGACCTGTGGCGGTGGCCGAGAAGCGAGCGCCGAGCCGTAAAAAGCATTCGAATGTTTCTTACGGGCGCTTCCGGAACCGTTTATCCGCGAAAGGCGCCGTCGGCCGGGCTTGAAGGAGAACTTTGGCCGGGGTTAAAATGGACGGGGTTTCTCCCATTATAGGGATGGGTATGGTCGGGCCATGCCCACAGGCTGAAATTGGCGTTCAGTACAGACCTGTTACGCTGCCTGAGAAACAGGGCGAGCCCCGGAAGAGTGTTCGCATAGTCCGGGAGCCTGAGCAGAGCTGTGGTGGTTGGTGGTAACAGGCCGAGCGGTCGGCAGCGGCGCGCGGAGAGGACGCAGGCGCTTACGGGCGTTTCAGGACCCTTTATCCGCGTGGCGCCGTCGGCCGAACGAAGGCTTTGGCGGAATTCAATTATGGCCAGGGTTTCTCCCATTATGGGGATGGTGGTCTGAGCCATGCCCACAGGCTGAAATTCCCAGCGTTCAGTACAGACCTGTTACGCTGCCTGAAACAGGGCAGAGCCCCGGAGAAGTATTTTGCATGGTCCGGGAGCCCTGAGCAGAGCTGTGGTGGATGGTGGTAACGGCCGAGCGGTCGGCGGCGCGCGGAGGAGGACGCGGGTGCTTACGGGCATTTCGGAACCCTTTATCCGCGTATGGCGCCGTCGGCCGGGCGAAGAGGAGCTTTTGGCCGGAATTCAATTATGGCCGAGGTTTCCCCCATTATAGGGGATGGGTGTGGTCCGGAGCCATGCCCACAGGCTGAAATTCCCCGGCGTTCAGTACAGACCTGTTACGCTGCCTGAGAAACAGGGCGAGAGCCCCGGAAGAGTGTTTCGCTCGTCAGGAGCCCTGAGCAGAGCTGTGGTGGTTAGTGGTAACGAGCCAGGCGGTCGGCGGCGCGCGGAGGAGGACGCAGGCGCTTACGGGCGTTTCAGGAACCCTTTATCCGCGTGGCGCAAATCGGCGGAGCGAAGAGGAGCTTTGGCCGGAATTCAATTATGGCCGGGGTTTCTCCCATTATAGGGGATGGGGTGGTCTGAGCCATGCCACAGGCTGCAATTCCCCGGCGTTCAGTACAGACCTGTGTGCGCTGCCTGAAACAGGGCGAGAGCCCCGGAAGAGTATTTTGCATGGTCGGGAGCCCTGAGCAGAGCTGGTGGATGGTGGTAACGAGCCAGGCGGTCGGCGGCGCGCGGAGGACGCCAGGTGCTTACGGGCATTTCAGACCCTTTATCCGCGTATGGCGCCGTCGGCCGAACTGAGCTTTAGCCAGGAATTCAATTATGGCCGAGGTTTCTCCCCATTATGGGGATAGAGGTGGTCCTGAGCCATGCTTACAGGCTGAAATTCCCGGCGTTCAGTACAGACCTGTTACGCTGCCTGAGAAACAGGGCGAGAGCCCCGGAAGAGTATTTTTGCATGGTCCGGGGCTGGGCGGGCTGTGGTGGTGGTTGGTGGTAACAGGCCGAGCGGTCGGCGGCGCGCGGAGGAGGACGCCCAGGCGCTTGCAGGCATTTCGGAACCCTTTATCGCGTATGGCGCCGTCAACTGGCGGGCGAAAGGAGCTTTTGGCCCGAATTCAATTGTAGCCGAGGTTTCTCCCATTATAGGGGATGGGGTGGTCCTGAGCCATGCCTGGGCTGAAATTCCCCGGCGTTCAGTACAGACCTGTTACGCTGCCTGAGGGAAACAGGGCGAGAGCCGGAAGAGTATTTGGCATGGTCCGGGGCCCTGAGCAGAGGCTGTGGTGGTTGTGGTAACGAGCCGAGCGGTCGGCGGCGCGCGGAGGAGGACGCGGGCGCTTACGGGCATTTTCGGAACCCTTTATCCGCGGCCTGGCGCCGTCGGCCACGGGCGAAAAGGCTTTTGGCCCGGGTCAATTATGGCCGGGTTTCTCCCATTATAGGGATGGGTGGTCGGAGCCACCGTGCCCACAGGCTGAAATTCCCGGCGTTCAGTACAGACCTGTTACGCTGCCTGAGAAACAGGGCGAGAGCCCCGAAACATCCTTTTGGCTGGTGGGGGAGCCCGAAAGTCCGCGGTGGCGACCAGATACGCGACGTGGGCCCCGGGCATGCTTGCGGCGTTCCTGGCTTCCGGGGGCAATTCGTGGAAGCCGCGGTGGGCCCGAGGGGCGGCGAAACAGGGCAAGAGCCCCGGAAGGAAATATTTCACGCATGGTCAGGAGCCCTGAGCAGAGCTGTGGTGGATGGTGGTAACAGGCCAGGCGGTCGGCGGCGCGCGGAGGTGGACGTGGGCGCTTACGGGCGTTTCCGGAACCCCCTTTATCCGCGTATCGCGCCGTCGGCCCGAAAAGAGCTTTTGGCCAGATTAAATTATGGCCGAGGTTTCTCCCATTATAGGGGATGGGGTGGTCCCTGAGCCATGTGCCACAGGCTGAAATTCCCCCGGCGTTCGAGTACAGACCTGTTACGCTGCCTGAGAAGTGGGCGAGGCGGAAGAGTATTTCGCATGGTCCGGGAGCCCTGAGCAGGCTGTGGTGGTTAATTGGTAACGAGCCGAGCGGTCGGCGGCGCGCGGAGGAGGACGCCCAGGCGCTTACGGAGCGTTCGGAACCCTTTATCCGCGTAATAGCGCCGTGTGGGCGAAAAGGAGCTTTGGCCCGGAGTAAATTATGGCCGAGGTTTCTCCCATTATAGGGGATGGGGTGGTCTGAGCCATGCCCACAGGCTGAAATTCCCCGGCGTTCAGTACAGACCTGTTACGCTGCCTGAGAAACAGGGCGAAGAGCCCCGGAAGAGTATTTCGCATGGTCGGGAGCCCTGAGCAGAGCTGTGGTGGTTGGTGGTAACGAGCCGAGCGGTCGGCGGCGCGCGGAGGAGGAGGACGCAGGCGCTTACGGGCATTTCGGTACCCTTTATCCGCGTATGGCGCCGTCGGCCAGGCGAAAAGGGCTTTTGGCGGGTCAATTATGGCCGAGTTTCTCCGGCTATAGAGGATGGGTGTGGTCCGGAGCCGTGCCCACAGGCTGAAATTCCCGGCGTTCAGTACAGACCTGTTACGCTGCCTGAAAACAGGGCGAGAGCCCCAACATCCTTTTATGGCTGGTACGGGAGCCCGAAAGGGAATCCCGCAGTGGCGACTCGAATACGCGACGTGGGCCCGGGCATGCTTGCAACGTTCCTGGCTTCGGGGCCAATTCACGTGGAAGCCGCGGTGGGCCCGAGGGGCGGCGAGAAACAGGGCAGGCGGAAGTATTTCGCATGGTCCGGGGCCCTGAGCAGGCCAGCGGTGGATGGTGGTAACGAGCCGAGCGGTCGGCGCGCGGAGAGGACGCGGGCGCTTACGGGCGTTCGGAACCGTTTATCCGCGGATGGCGCCGTCGGCCCGGGCGAATGGGCTTTTGGCCGGAATTCATTTATGGCCGAGTTTCTCCCGTGCCAGGGGATAGGGGTGGTCCTGAGCCATGCCCACAGGCTGAAATTCCCCGGCGTTCGGTACAGACCTGTTACGCTGCCTGAAGCAGGGCGAGCGGAAGAGTGTTTCGCCCGGTGTCCGGGGCCTGAGCAGGCTGTGGTGGCGACCGAATACGCGACGTGGGCCCCCCGGGCATGCTTGCGGCGTTCCTGGCTTCCGGGGGCGATTCACGTGGAAGCCGCGGTGGGCCGAGGCGGCAGTGTGGATCCCAACCCGGGAGTGCAGGCCCCGAAGCGATTTTGACGGCTTTCCTGGCTTCGGGCGGAGGCGCGAGAAGAACATCCTTTTGGCTCGTGCAGGAACCCGAGAGGGTCCCGCGGTGGCGACCATTATACGCTATGCCCGGAACACGCTGCGGCCTTCCTGGCTTCGGGGCTATAGACGTGGAAGCCGCGCAGTGGGCGAGGCCGGCGGTGGATCCCAACCCGAAGTGCAGGCCCCAAGCGATTTTTTTGACGGCGTTCCCCCTGGCTTCCGGGGCGGAGACCGCGAAGGAAGCCGCATCCTTTTGGCTCATGCAGGAACCGAGAGGGTCCACGGTGGCGACCGAATACGCTATGCTAGACACGCTTGCGGCCTTCCTGGCTTCGGGGCCCATTGACTGGTAAACCGCGGTGGCCCCGAGGGCGGCGGTGCAGGCCCCGAAGCGTTACGACGGCGTTCCTGGCTTCGGGGCGGAGACTGCGAAGGAAACCAGCAGCAAATACTCCTAACGGAGCCGCCTCGCGCGGCAGAACCCGGCAGTCGCGCGTCTTCCTCGGCGTAGGCGCTTTCGGCCGTCGGTTTCGGCTTGCCGGTGGGGCCTTGCCCGGTCCTGTATTCCGGCTTCCGTCACGGCTACGCGCGGCCTCTGCGCATGCGCGACCTGACCTGATGGTGCGCCTTTCCGGGTACGCTCGGCATCCGGCGATGACGCGAAAGCCCGGCGCTCCTCGCGGCGTCGGCGAACACCACGACCTCCACAGGGCGAGCGAGAGGAGAGAAGAGCGGGCGCGGTTCCGAACGGGCGCGCTTTCGGGCGGCGGCTTGCCGGGCCGCGGAGCCTGAACCTGGTTGATCCTGCCGAGTAGTGATATGCTTGTCTTAGATTAAGCCATGCATGCCTCAGTACAAACTGTTGTAAGTGAAACCGCAGATAGCTCGATAAATCGGTTATGGTTCTGGACCTAAATTTTACTTGGATAACATTGGTAATTCTAGAGCTAAGCACATGCATTCAGTCGTGACCCGAGGGAAAGGACGCTTTTATTAGATCAAAGCCAATCAACCGCTCGCGCCCGGTCATTCCCGTTTGGTGACTCTGGATAACTAGCATGGGCTGATCCGCACGGTCTCCGCACCGGCGACGTGTCAGCGCCTCAAATGTCTGCCTTATCAACGGCGATGGTAGGTTTGCGCCTACCATGGTTGTAACTGGTGACAGGAATCAGGGTTCGATTCCGGAGAGGAGCCTGAGAAACGGCTACCACATCCAAGAAGGCAGCAGGCGCGCAAATTACCCTCGGCACGAGGTAGTGACGAAAAATAACGATACGGGACTCATCCAGAGGCCCCGTAATCGGAATAGGAACATTTTAAATCTCTTAACGATTACCCATTAGAGGGGAGCCAGTCTGGTGCCAGCAGCCGCGGTAATTCCAGCTCTAATAGCGTATATTAAAAAATTGCTGCGGTTAAAAGCTCGTAGTTTGAGCTGGCGCGCGCTGCCGGTTCACCGCTCGTCGGTGTCCAACTGGCATGCGTGCGGGGCGTCCTGCCGGTGGGCGCGAGCCGACCGCGGCGGCAGGCAGCTCTCGGGCCAGGCTCCGGCGGTGAGCAATCGCAGCCGGGCTGGTTCTCCAGAGACGTTGCGGCCCCGTGGAAGGCGGACTGATCTCACCCGCCGCGGTGCTCTTAACTTCGCCGTGTCGTGCGGGCCCGGCACGTTACTTTGAACAAATTAACGTAACCCAACGCAGGCCTTTGTCTGCCAGATACTCTTGCATGGAATAATGGAATAGGACCTCAGTTCTGTTTTGTTGTTTCCGGAAGTCGGTAATGATTAATAGGGATTGCCGGGGGCATCCGTATTGCGACGTTAGAGGTGAAATTCTTGGATCGTCGCAAGACGAACTGGAGCGAAAGCGTTTGCCAAGTATGTTTCTTTAATCAGAACAGTTAGAGGTTCGAAGACGTTGAATGCCGCCTAGTTCTAACCATAAACTATGCCAACTAGCGATCCGCTGTGTGTCTTAGATGTCACGGCGGGCAGCCTCAGGAAACAAAGTCTTTGGGTTCGGGGGGAAATATGGTTACCAAGCTGAAACTTAAAGGAATTGACGGAAGGGCACCACCAGACGTGGAGCCTGCGGCCCAATTTGACTCAACGCAGGGAACCTCATCAGGCCCAGGACACCGGAAGGATTGACAGATTGAGAGCTCTTTCTTGATTCGGTGGGTGGTGGTGCATGGCCGTTCTTAGTTCGTGGAGTGATTTGTCTGCTTAATTGCGATAACGAACGAGAGATCCTACCCTACTAACTAGTCGAAACCGGCATCCCCTGTGCAGCCGGCGACCAACACTCTTCTTAGAGGACAGGCGGCTTCCAGCCACTGGAAGTGCGGGCAATAACAGGTCTGTAATGCCCTTAGATGTTCTGGGCAGCACGCGCGCTACACTGAAGTATCAACGTGTGTTTTCCTTGCTCGAGAGGCCGGGTAACCCGTTGAAACTCCTTCGTGCTAGGGATTAGGGCTTGCAATTCTTCCCCACCAACGAGGAGATATAATTAAGCGGGAATCATTACTTCCCGCTGATTAAGTCCCTGCCTTTGCGCACACCGCCCGTCGCTACTACCGATTGAATATTTTAGTGAGGTCTCTTCGGACCAGCCCGCGGACCCTTCCCAGGGGGCCGTAAGGCCGGAAAGATGACCAGGCGAATATTAGAGGGAAGTAAAAGTCGTAACAAAGGTTTCCGTAGGTGAACCTTCGGAAGGATCATTAACGTAAGCTCACTGACGGGGCCGGAGCCCCGAAGCAAAAAACCCCGAGAGAGGCCCAGGGCTCTCGAGCTCTTTCGCTTTTCTTACTCTTGGAGCGCCGCGCGCCATACTGCGTCGGGTCGACACCCCGAACACGAAGACGCAGGTGCCTTTCGAGGTTCGCGCTCGGCGTTCGGGCGCTCCTTCGCTGCGCGCGCGCGCAGACTGCCTCCACAAAACCGTCTTTCTCTTCTTTCGCATACAGAGCATCTGGGGTGGAAGCTGTGTCGACGGACGAAGGACTCGGCTGTAGCTTATTGCGACGTCTTTGGTGAGTTCGGTACACCATCATCTGAAACTGGTGGGTGCGGGCTGTGACCCGCTGGCGGTGCCGTCTGACGGCACCGCAAGATTCGGGACGAGTAATAGTCCTAAACTCTGGCTTCCATCTCTAAAGCTTGCTCCTACCTGCTCGCGCCGCGTCTGGCGTGGGCAGGTGCCCACAGGCGAGGCCAACGCCCGGCACTCCGGGTCGGTCGGGGCGGAACCGGCCTATCGTTTGTCTCGAAGCCGAATCGAAAGAGGCGCGAGGCTTCGGGGCCTCGGCACCCTGGCGGCGGGCGCCGGCGAGCGCGCGGGCGGCGAGCGGGGCGGTCTAGTCAACCGTCCCGCGAGCGAACTCGCGCGGGAGCCGCGCACGCGCGCAGCCCACAGGAAGCAGGCGGGCCGCGTGGCGCCGCTGTCGTTCTGGGAAGCGCTCGGTGGTCCCGGGCGCTTGCCGTGGGCGCGGCGTCGCAACGCTCTTTCCTCCGCGGGGCGTAGAGCGGGGGGTGGGGAGGGAAAAAGACCCAAAGCTCGGCGACGGGCGGCGGGGAGGCCCGAACGGGCCGGAATAAGGCGCCGCTCCGGAAAATACACGCCGGGCGGCGCCGAACGGCGACTCAGCCAGCCGTGCGCGGAGGTGTGTTCTCTGCCGCGGCGCCTCGATGAACAACCGGGAATGGCGCAGCCGGTCAATTGCACGACGGGGCGGAAACGCCCCCCCCGCCGGGCGTCGATAACGAAACACGGGAGCGGCTGCGCCGCCGCTCCTGGAACTCGCGTCGAGCTTGCAATCTCGGTCGCGAGTGTCGGTCTCATCCCAGCGGAGGCGCCTGGCGGTAGGCGAGCCTTCGCTACGACGAAACCCGCCTCGGGCGGGCCGGAACTTCTCGTTTTCCCGTTCGTATATATCGTCGAGAAAGCGACGGCCGCGGCTCGTACAGGCAGGGGTTTCGCGCGGGGCCGTCGCCGCTCGAAGAGGTTCTCTCGTCCGAGAGGTGTGTCGGTGGCGCGTCCGTCGGGTCTGGTCGGCAGCGCGCCTCGCGCGCCTCACCAGCCGCCGACGGGCCGCCGCACCGTTCCCCGAAAGTCTCTTGCTGGGAGAGATCCCCGAAAGCATGTGGAATTACTACTACTTCTCCCGAAGCGCGAGTGGCGAAGCATTCTCTTTTTCTTTCTCGGAGCACCGAGTCCGCTCGAGCGTCTCCGGCCGCTAAACGTCTTACTCTTCTTTCATAGAGCATCTGGGAATTGGAAGCTGTGTCGACGGACGAAGGACTCGGCGCTGTAGCTTGTTGCGACGTCTTTGGTGAGGTTCGGTACACCATCATCTGAAACTGGTGGGTGCCGGGCGGCTGCTGACCCGCTGGCAGTGCCGTCTGACGGCACCGCAGATTCGGGACAGTAATAGTCTAAACTCTGGCTTCCATCTCTAAACTTATCTACACGCTCGCGCCGCTCTGGCGGCTTGGTGGAGTGTACGAGGCGAAACCAACGCCCGGCACACTCTCGGAGTCGGTCGGGGCGGAACGAACCGGACTCGAGCGCGTTTTTCTCGAGAGGCCCCTGCGGAAAGAGTCGCCGAGGCGCGCGCCGAGAGAAGCGACGAAGAGTAAGCGCACTTACTGTTTCCGAAAGATGGTAGGTGGGCCAGGGCCCCGAGACCAACAGACTCCCGAGGAGTCCCGAGGCGCCGAGCGCGCCTCTCGAATTTCTTCGCGAAACGCAGTGGCGAAGCAAGCTTTTTTCTTTCTCGGAGCACCGAAGTCGCTCGGGCGTCTCCGGCCGCTAAACGTCTTACTCTTCTTTCGCCGACATCTGGGGTGGAAGCTGTCGACGGACGAAGGACTCGGCTGTAGCTTGTTGCGACGTCTTTGGTGAGGAGTTCGGTACACCCATCATCTGAAACTGGTGGAGTGCCGGGCTGTGACTCATGGCGGTGCCGTCTGACGGCACACCGCAGATTCGGGACGAGTAATAGTCCTAAACTCTGGCTTCCATCTCTAAAGCTTGCTCCTACACGCTCGCGCCGCGTGTCTGGCGTCGGGTGGGTGCCCGCGAGCGAAACCGCCCGGCACCTCTCCGGAGTCGGTCCCGGGGCGGAACGAACCGGACTCGAGCGTATTTTCTCGAGGAGGCCTGCGAAAAAAGAGAGTCTCGCCGAGCCGCGCGCGTCGAGTGAAGGCAGAGGGACTTAACGCACCCTCTAAGAAATGCCTAGGCTAATACATGTTTCGGCGGGCTCCCACGCGGGAGTCCCAGCCGATTTTGAAGGACTTAACGCACCTCTCGGGCCAAAGAAAGCTCCATTTTTCGGCGAATGAGCACGGCAGTCGGAGCCGAAAACCGGTTTTACCCACCCTCCGAAGGCTGGCCCCACCAGAATTCAGCCGATTTTGAGAGGTCTTGAACTCTCCGAGAGCTAAGAAAGCTCATAAACAACGCAGAGGGCTGCTTACCCTCTTTGATACCAAAGGACTTGATGCACCCTCCCGAAAATGAGTGAATGGATTTCTGCGCTTTCGTCCGCGGTGGAAAGCAAGAGGAGCCGCGGACGTTATGCACTTTTTATTCGGCAGGCTGGGCCCAACCAGTCCCAGCCGAATAGGGGCGATGAACTAACATGCTCAAAAGAGCTAATACGGCGGGCTGAGGTAGGCAGTCGGCGAATAGGGGTGAAAGACTAACATGTGCTCGCTAGGCTAATACATCTGAGTTATTTCGGGCAGGAGTAGTGCTGTGTCCGCGGTGTCTGGGGCCGCGGACGTAGGCTTTATTCGGCGGGCTGAGCTGGCAGTCGGCCGAATGGGGGTGAAAAGACTAACATGTGCTCAAAGAGCTAATACGGCGGGCTGAGCCCAGCAGTCCCAGCCGAATAGGGGCGAAAGACTAACATGTGCTCAAAGGCTAATACGGCGGGCTGAAACCAAGCAGTCCAAAGCAAGCCGAAGAGCTTCAAAGCTAACGAAAGGGAGAGGCTCTGCGCCGAGGCGTGCGCGAAAGCGGTCGCCGACGATGCACCGGACAGGCCGACTCTGTGGAGACGCCGCGCGAGGTTTTGACGATGGGGTGCTTTTTCTTCGGAAGTTTCGAGGACAGGGCGCTCTCGCTCATGGTTCGCACTTCTGCCCGGACGATTTCGGCTGGCACCGTCCCAGATCCGACGACGGGAGCAGGGGGGACCCGCTAGGCAGTGCTTTACTCAAAGTTTCGAGGACGGCTCTTCCTCCAAGGTTCGCACTTCTGCCCGGACGATTTCGGCTGGCACCGTCCCAGATCCGACGACGGGAGCAGGGGACCGCAGGCGACCTCGTGCGCGTCGAGACCTAACGGTCTTCCGGCGCGTCGCACGTCGACAAAACTCTTTTCGCTCGCGGAACCTCAGGAGTCGGGCGTGTTCGGCCGGCAGCGTCCCGCGACCGCGGCCGCGCGCGCCGAGCGGAGCCGACCCGAGAAAGACTATGTCTAGAGCTAATACATCTGAGGAAACCGCGAAGGAATTTATTTCCGAGACGAATGTGGTGCAGGCCGTAACGTCCGCGGTTTGTGGGTGCCGCGTACGCAAAACTTCTAAAAACCCCCACTGGATAAAGGGAAGGCTCTGCGCCGAGGCGTGCGCGAAAGCGGTCGCCGACGATGCACCGGACGAGCCCGACTCTGTGAGACGCCGCGCGAGGTTTTGACGATGGGGTGCTTTCCTCGAAGTTTCGAGGACGGTGCTCTCGCTCATGGTTCGCACTTCTGCCCGGACGATTTCGGCTGGCACCGTCCCAGATCCGACGACGGAGCAAGGACCCGCTGAGCGGGTCGCTACTCAAAGTTTCGAGGACGGGGCTCTCCTCCAAGGTTCGCACTTCTGCCCGGACGATTTCGGCTGGCACCGTCCCAGATCCGACGACAGAACGGAGACCCTCTGAGCGACCCTCGTACGCGTCGAGACCTAACGGTCTTCGGCGCGTCACGCAATGGGCAAACTCTTTTCGCTCTCGCGAGACGCCAGGAGTCGGGCGTGTTCGGCCCGGCAGCGTCCGCGGCCCGCAACCGCGCGCGCCGAAGGCGGAGCCGACCGAGAAAGACTATGTCTGAAGCTAATACATCTGAGGAAACCGCCAGAGAATTTATTTCCGAGACAGATGTAGTGCGAGCCGTAACGTCACCCGGTTTTGTGGGTGCCGCGTACGCAAAACTTCTAAAAGCCCCACTGGATAAGGGCGGCTTGCGCCGAGGCGTACGCGAAAGCGGTCGCCGACATTCTGCCAGACGAGCCGACTCTGTGAGACGCCGCGCGGAGTTTTGACGATGGTGCTTTCCTCGAAGTTTCGAGGACGGTGCTCTCGCTCATGGTTCGCACTTCTGCCCGGACGATTTCGGCTGGCACCGTCCCAGATCCGACGACAGGGCGGGGGGACCCGCTGAGCGAGTGCTTTACTCAAAGTTTCGAGACGGGGCTCCTCAAGGTTCGCACTTCTGCCCGGACGATTTCGGCTGGCACCGTCCCAGATCGACGACGGGAGCAGGGGGGACCCTCTAGGCGACCCTCGCGCGTCGGAACCTAACGGTCTTCGGCGCGTCACGCAATGGGCAAACTCTTTTCGCTCGCGAGACGCAGAGTCCAGGCGTGTTCGGCTTCGGCAGCGTCCGCGGCCCGCGGCCACTTGCGCGCTCGAGAGCAGAGCCGACCCGCGAGAAAGAGACTATGTCTAGGCCTAATACATCTGAAACCGCGAAGGAATTTATTTCCGAGACAGATATGATATGACCATGGCGTCGCGGTTTGTGGGTGCCGCGTACGCAAAACTACAAAAAACCCCACTGGTAAGGGCGGCTTGCGCGCCGAGGCGTGCGCGAAAGCGGTCACCGACGATGCACCGGACGAGCCCGACTCAGCGGACGCCGCGCGCGGGTTTTGGCGATGGGGTGCTTTCCTCAGAAGTTTTCGAGGACGTGCTCTCGCTCGTAGTTCGCACTTCTGCCGGACGATTTCGGCTGGCACCGTCCCAGATCCGACGACGGGGCAGGGGACCCGCTGAGCGAGTGCTTTACTCAAAGTTTCGAGGACGGGGCTCTTCCTCAAGGTTCGCACTTCTGCCCGGACGATTTCGGCTGGCACCGTCCCAGATCCGACGACGGGAGCAGGGGGACCCTCTGAGCGACCCTCGTACGCGTCGAGACCTGACGGTCTTCGGCGCGTCACGCAATGGGCCAACTCTTTTCGCTCGCGAGACGCAGGAGTCGGGCGTGTTCGGCCGGCGGCGTCCCGCGACCGCGACGCGCTGCCGATGAGCGGAGCCGACCCGAAGAGAGCTAATACATATGAGGAATTTGTTTCGAGACAGACGTGGTGCATGGCCGTGCAGCGTCCGCGGTTTGTGGAGTTACCGCGTACGCCGAACTTCAAAATCCACTGCCAGGCGCGCAGAGGCGCGCCATATACGATGAAGAGAGCCGACCGAGAAGGGCTATGTCTGGAAGCTAATACATCTGAGAATTTATTTCCGAGACGAACGTGGTGGCCTAACGTCCACGGTTTTGTGGATGCCGCGTACGCCGAACCTAAAAAATCCCCACTGGGCGGCTTGCGCAGAGGCATGGAAAGACCGGCCGAAGAAAGACTATGTCTAGACTAAAGCCCGAAAGATGGTACTATATGATGGCCCAAGATGGTATATATAATTTTTTTTTTTTTGGCGGTCTCTCACGGGAGTCCCAGCCATTTGGTAGCCAAATGCCTCTTGCAAGCATATGATGTGGATTAACAATGCAAGCGTTGAACGGATTTCTGCGCCCGCGGTCAGGAAAAAGACGGTCGAAGGAGGACCACCTCCATCGATTCATGCCCAGTGCGACCCCTCGAGACCATGACGGACGTGAAAAAAAGATGGTACATATATTTTTCCGGGAGTCCCAGAAGTCCGCAGTTGAGGGTGGCCCGGACGTTAAACTTTATTTTACAAGCGGTCTCACGGGAGTCCCAGCCGATTTGTTAGCCAAATGCCTCTTGCAAGTATGAAGTGGATTAAACGCAAGCGTACGAATGGATTTCTGCGCCCGCAGTCCGCGCCCTCGAGACCGCAGCCGCAACGACAAATCGCGGTGGGGAGTTAAAGGTAACGCCGGACGGGATTTTTCCTTCTGACCTCTGTCCCGAGTCGTGGTTGCGCATTACGCATCCGTGTCCGCCACCGGTGCCGAGCCGCCTCGGAAATGGCGGCCCGCACGTCCTCAACGATCTCTAAACATCCCCTTGACCATCGAGGCCGGCCGGCTTCGCCCCGGGAGCCGGGCAGGGGTCGGCGGGAGACAGTCTCTGAATCGCTTCTAGCGAAACGCAAGGTACAACCTTGGGCGGTGGATCACTCGGCTCGTGGGTCGATGAAGAACGCAACAAATTGCGCGTCGACATGAACTGCAGGACACGCAGACATCGACGTTTTGAACGCATATTGCGGCCCGCGGATTTCTCCCGGGCTGCGCCTGTCTGAGGGTCGGTCGTTAGTACTGGAGCCTACAGCCGATGTTAGGTTAACCGGCCTTGCGAGCTTGTCGCTCGTCGCTTTCGCATTTCAAACGCAGGTCGGGCGAAGCGGAGGCGGGTCCTGGCAGTTTTCCTTAAATGCACGTCGTTTAAAACCCCGATCGCCCCGATGAGTTTTCCAGCTAAGCCAGCTCGCGGTCGGCCGAAGAGGTCGACAGGCCGAGGACCGCGCGGCGCTCCGACAGAGGTGGCGTGCGAGACCACCTGACGTGAGCGTGAAGGGCGCCCGAGCGGCATTGGGCCAGCCCGGCGGCCGGAAGAGATTCGGAGGAGCGCACCCTGTCGCGTCGAGCCCCGTTCGAGGGCTCCACGAAATGACGATTGTCTCCCGCGAGGAGAGGGCGTTCTGGCACGGCGACTTTGCGTGACGGGAACGGCGCCAAGCGAACGCAGCGATGCCTCCGACGCGACTATCGGCGACGGCGCGTAGGCGCGTCCGCCAGGCCGCGCAAGCGAAAGGTGCGCCGAGCTCGGCGGGCGCCGCGGCCACCGCCAGATACGCGGGTTCCTTCGCTCCGGGCGCCAGGAGGACGGGCGCGGACCCTCGCGGCCCGCGCCCGTTTTTACATATCGTTGCGACTCCAGCTCGAGGCGTGAGTACCTAAATTTAAGCATATTAATAAGGGAGGAAAGAAACTAACCAGGATTCCCTTAGTAGCGGCGAGTGAACAGGGAAGCCCAGCACCGAATCTCCCGGCCGATCGGTCGGCGAAATGTGGTGTTAGGGGCGGCCGTGCCCGGCGCGCTGGCTCGTTCAAGTCGCTTGAGGGCCACGGCGCAGAGGGTGCCAGGCCCGTAGTGGACGACGTGCGCGCCCGGGAGGCTCGTCTCCTCAGAGTCAGGTTGCTTGAGATCGCGGCCTAAGCAGGTGGTAAACTCCATCTAAGGCTAAATACAACCACGGACCGATAGCGAACAAGTGCCGTGAGGAAAGTTGAAAAAGAACTTTGAAGAGAGTTCAGAGTACGTGAAACGCCCAGGGAAACGGAAGGTAATCAGGCCAAATGGGCCGGAAACTCATCACCGCTCGCGTGCGCTCGAGCTACCCGACCGCTGCGCGGCCGCGAACTAGCTTCGCTATCTCGTCGGTCTCCGCAGAGCCCAGTCGGGCGAATCTGCTCTGGGCGAAACGGAACCCTCATGAGAGTCTGTTCGAGGCGGTGTGCGCTTTCGGCCTTCGCCATAGTGCGTCGCGATCCGTTGGTCGGCGGCCCAAGGCCCAGAGGTTATTATCGGCGCGGCGGCGCAGGGCTTCGCGGCTCTCCGTCTCGGCGCCCGAGTCCCCGGTGTGCGCCCGGCGGGCGGCTTTACAGCGCCCCGCCGGCGCTTTCCCCGGCCGCCGTGTAGCCCGCCCGTAGCGGGGCGGCGGTTGACGGTCATGAAATACGTGGAAGACGTCTCGACCGTCACCTACCACCCCGTCGCAAGGCGGGCGAGGGCGGCGGGCCTCGGACCACGGCCAATTCACGGCCCTTCACCAAGCGCGGAACGCGGTGGTTAGCTAGCGCGCTTGGGCGGCCCGAAGGGGTTTCGTCCTCGCGCGTATCCCATCGATACGTTCGCGCGGTGACAGGAGAGGGGCTTGAGTGAACCAACTTCGCCTCAGATCGCCAGCGGCGTAAAGTCTCCGGTCTACTTTCCGACCCGTCTTGAAACACGGACCAGGAGTCTAACATGTGCGCGAGTCAATGGGGCTTCTAAACCCAAAGGCGCAATGAAAGTGAAGCCAGGCGCGGCGCGGTTGACCATCGCGCCCCGTCCCGGCGAGGAGGAGATGGCACGGGGGCAAGCGCTCCGGCCCGCACTCCCCGGGGCGTCGTTCGCGGCGCACCGACGCACACGTTGGTGCCGAAGATGGTGAACTATGCCTGGCCAGGACGAAGCCAGGGGAAACCCTGGTGGAGAGTCGTAGCGATTCTGACGTGCAAATCGATCTCAGGCTGGGTATAGGGCCGAAAGACTGATCGAACCGTCGGTAGCTGGTTCCCTCGAGTTTCCCTCAGGATAGCGGCGCTCGGAGACTTGAAAGAAATGACAACCGAATCTCATTCGGTAAAGCGAATGATTAGAGGCCTTAGAGGTCGAAAACGGCCTTAACCTATTCTCAAACTTTAAATGGGTGAGAACGCCGGCATCCTCAAACTTAACCGCGGTGATGCCGGCGAAAGGATCGTGAGTGTCCGTGGGCCATTTTGATAACAGAACGCTGTGGGATGAACCAAACACGTAGAGTTAAGGCGCCTAAACCGACTTATGGGATACCATGAAGGGGCGTTGACACGCTTAAGACAGCTGGGCGGTGGCCATGGAAGTCAGGTCGCTAGGAGTGTGTAACAACTCACCAGCCGAAGCAACTAGCCCTGAAAATGGATGGCGCTAAAGCGTCGTGCCTATGCACCGCCGGCGCCAGGCTGGGGTGCCCGCACGTCCCGCGTCAGGGGGGCGCCGCGCCACTAACCCGGCGCGCGCGGCGGGAGCCTGTTAAGCCCGGTAGTAGGAGGTCGCGACGGTGAGCGCAGAAGGGTTGGGCGCGAGCCTGCCTGGAGCCGCCGTCGGCGCAGATCTTGGTAGTAGTAGCAAATGCTCTGTGAGACCCTGGAGGGCTGATGTGGAGAAGGGTTTCGTGAACAGCCGTTGCACACGAGTCAGTCGATCTAAGCCCTGGGGAAACCGGTGCAGATGCCGGCCTCTAAAATTAAAATTAAAAAGTTGGCCGCGCGTCGAGCGAAGAATCGGTCCCCATTCCGGAACCGGTCGCGGAACCGTTTCACGTCGAGGCCCCGCGCCGAAGGCGCAAGCTCGTCAGGAAGTAACCCAACATGACCCAGGAGAAGCCGTCCGGGAGATCTGGGAAGAGTTTTTCTTTTTCTGTTTTGAGCGTTCGGGTTCCTGGAATTACCTAAGCGCAGAGAGGGAATGGAGCGCGTAGAGCACCGCAGTTGCGGCGGTGTCAGACATGCCCTTCGGACCTTGAAAATCCGGGGACGGGCCACGTGGAGGTGTCGCGCCGGTTCGTACCCATATCCGCAGCAGGTCTCCAGGTGAAGAGCCTCCTAGTCGATGAACGAATGTAGGTAAGGGAAGTCGGCAGCTTGGATCCGTAACTTCCGGGATAAGGATTGGCTCTGAGGATCGGGGCGCGTCGGGCTTAGTCGAGATGCGGACGAGTGTTAACGAGCGGGAGCCTGGGCGAAACACGTCAGCAACGGCGTGATTGACCTCGGTCCTCGCCTTGGCCTCCCGCGGATCTTCCTTGCTGCGGGCGCGGCGCGCACGGCTCGCGCGTGTCGGTGTCTCGGGCAGCCGGCGCCGCGCGATCATTCGCGCGTCGCATCACCCTTCGGCCGCCGAATAACGATCAGCTCAGAACTGGCACGGACCAGGGAATCCGACTGTCTAATTAAACAAGCATCGCGACGGCCCGAAAGGGTGTTGACGCGATGTGATTTCCTGCCAGTGCTCTGAATGTCAAAGTGAAGAAATTCAAGCAAGCGCGGGTGAAGCAGCGGGAGTAACTATGACTCTCTTAAGGTAGCCAAATGCCTCGTCATCCAGTGGTGACGCGCGCATGAGATGGATTAACGAGATTCCTTCTGTCCTATCTGCTATCTATATGAAACCACTGCCAAGGGAACGGGCTTGGAAAATTAGCGGGGAAGAGACCCTGTTGGGCTTGACTCTAGTCTGGATCTGTAAGGAGACATGAGAGGTGTAGCATAAGTGGAGCGTTTCAGCGTCGCCTTTGAAATACCACTACTTTCATCGTTTCTTTACTTACTCGGTGAAGCTGGAGGCGTGCGGCGGCGGCTTTCGCCTCGCCGGCACGACGTTCTTGAACCAAACGTGCAATGAAAGGGTAGTGGTGTCCGCAGAGCGTGGCACCCACCGCCCTCTCGGCCGGCGTCGCTCGCGCGCGTGTCGGGGGCGCGCATGCATGCTCTTCACAGGGGCGCGTGCCGCTCTTTCCGGGCGCGCTCGCGCTCTGTCGGTGGGAGTCACCGGTGGTCCCGCCCAGGGCTCGCCTTGCAAACCCCTCGCGTGATCAGATCCGAGGACACATTCAGGCCGGGAGTTTGGCTGGGGCGGTACATCTGTCAGATAACGCAGGTGTCTAAGGCTAGCTCAGCGAGGACAGAAACCTCGCGTAGAGTAAGAGCAAAAGCTGGCTTGACCCGGGCGTTCAGTACGCGCACGGGCTGCAGCACAGTCTATCGATCCTTTTGGCTCCGAAGAGTTTTCGGCAAGAGGTGTCAAGAAAAGTTACCACAGGGATAACCCGAAGCATGGCGGCCAAGCGTTCATAGCGACGTCGGCTTTTGATCCTTCGATGTCGGCTCTTCCTATCATTGCGAAGCAGAATTCGCCAAGCGTTGGATTGTTCACCCACTAACAGGGAACGTGGGCTGGGTTTAGACCGTCATTAAGGACAGGTTAGTTTACTACTGATGACGAGTTGTTGCGACGGTAATCCTGCTCGGTACGAGAGGAACCGCAGGTTCGGACATTTAATTTCGCAGTCGGCCAGGCGGCCGGTGCTGCGAAACTACCGTCCGTTGGATTATGCCTGAACGCCTCTAAGGCAGAATCTGTTCTGGACCGTGAAGCGACAATGGCTCTCGAGTCCCAGGTCGAACAAGGCTCCAGTGCGCGAAACTTTGGCGTACCGACCCGGCGTCCGTCTCGTCCTCGGCACGGGCCACGGACCGCGGGTTCAGTTTCACGAACGCCGTTCGGCCGCGGAACAACGGAAGGCCCAGGCGAAGCTCAGAGTCTTTTGATACAGGCGATCCCGGGCCTCGATCGCTCGCGCGGCCCTGCCGCCGCCACCAGGTGCCGGGCCGGTATGCACGGTAGAGGCAGCTCATGCTGCGATCCGTTAAGCTCAAGCCTCTTGCTTGGAAATTCGTGCCGTTCGGTAGTTCGTTGCCTTCGGGCCCGCTTTTCAATTATTTCGGCGCGTGCTCGACGGCCGGCCGATTTTTTTTCGACAGAGTTATCGGCGTGTGCTCGACGGCGGAGGTTTCGGGGGCGCACCCCCCCCCATCTAACTCTATCCGCGCGCGAGCGCGGCCGCCGGAAAAAATTTAAAAGAAAAGGTAAAAAAGTATAGTTTTCAAGAAAAGTCTAGCACCGCTCCGGGGCCAACGCCCACACCGCGGCAAGCACCGGTTCTCGTCAGATCACCGCAGTTAAGCGCCGCCGGGCCCCCGAATGCCGGGTCAGGTGACCGCCCGGGAACCCGGGTGGCGTTGGCAGTGTTCTTATTCCTCAAGGGGCCCCTCGCGGGGCTCCTTTTTTTATCAGTCGATTTCGACGTTCTCGCAGAGGGGCCCCGCGGGGCTCCTTTTTTTGTCACTCGATTTCGCCGTTTCCGCAGAGGGCCCCGCAGGCTCCTTTTTATCACTCGCTTTCAGACGGACCGCCGCCCCCTGGGCCTTTTCCCGGCGTCGGCCACGTGTGAATTTTTGCTACTTTGCGGCCTAATAACTTCCAGGCGAATGCCGGTGGGGAGTCGTCCGCGCGTGGGCGAGCAGTCCGCACCCCCTTCTTTCGAACCCAGGCCCGCCCCCTTGGCCCTTTCCCCGGCGTGCAGGTTGGCTCCAAAGTCGCCCCTCGGAGAGTGTCGGCCCACGTGCTCGGTGCCGACTATGTGATTTTGCCGCACGGAGGTCTAATAACTTCCAGGCGAATGTCTCCGCGAGTCGCCCTCGTTTGCGAACAGTCCGCTCGCCTGGCTTTCAGACCAGGCCCGCCGCCCCCTTGGACCCTTTCCCCGGCGTTGAGGTTGCCCCAAAGTCGCCGCTTGGGAGGTGTCGGCCCGCGACCACGTGGCCGACGTTGTGATTTCGCCCCTTTCGGCGTCTAATAACTTCCAGGCGAATGTCGATGCAGGGCCGTCTTCTCGTTTGCCTACAGTCCGCTCGCCCGGCCTTCGAACCCAGGCCCCGCCCCCCTTGGACCCTTTCCTCGGCGTTCAGGTCGCCCCGAAAGGCTACTTAGGAGGCGTCGGCCCGTGCTTCGGGCCGACTCTGTGATTTTGCCACTTTGGTGGCGGAATAACGTCAGGCGAATGCCGGTGAAGTCGGTCTCTCGTTTGCGAACAGTCCGCTCGCCCCTCTTTCGAACCCAGGCCCGCCGTCCCCCCTTGGGCCCTTATCCCGGCGTTCAGGGCGGCCCCAAGGTCGCCACGGAGGTGTCGGCCTTCGCCACGTGGCCGACTCTGAGATTTTCGCCTCTTTGGCGTCTAATAACTTCAGGCGAATGCCGGTGGGAGTCGTCTCTCGTTTGCGACGTCCGCTCGCCCTCTTTCGAACCCAGGCCCGCCGTCCCCCTGGGCCCTTATCCCGGCGTTCAGGGCGGCCCCAAGGTCGCCAGCTTGAGGTGTGTCGGCCCTCGCCCACGTGGCGGACTCTTGAGATTTTCGCCTCTTTGGCGTCTAATAACGTCCAGGCGAAGGCCGGTGAATCGTCCGCCCGTTTGCGAACAGTCCGCTCGCCCGGCTTTCGAACCCAGGCCCGCCGTCCCCCCTTGGGCCCTTTTCCCGGCGTTCAGGTTGCCCCAAAGTCGCCGCTTGGGAGGCGTCGGCCCACGTTTTTCGCCACTTTGCGGTCTAATAACGTCCAGGCGAATGCCGGTGGGGGGGCGGTCTCTCGTTTGCGAACAGTCCGCTCGCCCCTCTTTCGAACCCAGGCCCGCCGTCCCCCCTTGGACTCTTTTCCCGGCGTCCGGTTGCCCCAAAGTCGCCGCTTGGGAGGCGTCGGCCCACGTGCTCAGGGCCGACTTTGCGATTTTGCCTGTTTGGGCTGCTAATAACTTCCAAGCGAATGCCGGTGGGGTCGTCCGCGCGTTTGCGGCAGCACTGATTCTTTCCGGGCAGGCCCGCCGCG
This sequence comes from Teleogryllus oceanicus, assembly GCA_964035755.1. Taxonomy (NCBI): domain Eukaryota; kingdom Metazoa; phylum Arthropoda; class Insecta; order Orthoptera; family Gryllidae; genus Teleogryllus; species Teleogryllus oceanicus. The sequence continues at coordinate 15,050,859 of CAXIVR010000013.1, read as the reverse complement.
GAGCCTTTTCCCGGCAACGGTTAGCCCCAAGTCGCGACTCCAGGAGGTGTCGGCCCGCGACCGTAGACTCTTGCGCGATTTTTACTTACTCTTTGGCGTCGAATAGCTTCAGGCGAATGCCGTTGGGGTGTCGGTTTCGCGTTTGCGGAGCAGTCGACCTGGCCGGCTTTCGAGACCCAGGCCCGCCTTCCCCATGGACCCTTGCCTCCGGCGTTCGGGGTTTGCCCCAAAGTCGCCACTTTGGGTGGCGTCAGCCCTGTGCATTTTCTGGCCGCGCGGTCTAATAACTCCCAGGCAGATGCCGGTGCGGGAATCGTTTCACAAACGTCTGCACGGGCAGTCGACCTTGGCCGGCTCTCGAACCCAGAGCCCGCCACCCCCCCTTGGACCCTTTTCCCGGCGTCCAGGGCGGCCCCGAGGTCGCCACTTTCAGACGTCGGCCTTCGGAAGCCACGTGTCCGACTCTATGATTTTCGCCTCTATGGCGGCGAATAGCTTCAGGCGAATGCCGGTGCAGAGGTCGATTTACGCACGTTTGCGAGCAGTCGACTAGCGATCTCGGGCCCAGGCCCGCCGCCCCCTTGGACCTTACCTCGGCGTTCAGGGTTGCCCAAAGTCGCCACTTTGGTAGCGTCAGCCCACGTGTGCATTTCTTGGCCACTTTGCGGTCCTAATAACGCCAGGCGAATGCCGGTGCGAAGTCGGTTTCGCGTCTGCGGGCAGTCGATCTTCTCGGCTTTCGAACCCAGGCCCGCCACCCCCCCCTGGGCCCCTTTTCCCCGGCGTCCAGAGCGGCCCCAGGTCGCGGCTTTCGAGGTGTCGGCCACGCGACCCGCGTGGCCGACTCTTGTGATTTCGCCTCTTTGGCGTCGAATAACTTCGGGCGAATGCCGATTGCGAGACCAGTCTCGTTTGCCGGCAGTCAGTCGGCGGACTGTCGAACCCAGACCCGCCGCGCCCCTGGGTCTGCTTATCTCGGCGTAGAGTTGGCTCGAAGGGCAACTTTGGGGTGTCGGCCCACGTGTCGAGTTTTCGCCGCTGCGGTCTAATAACTCCCAGGCGAATGCCGGTGGGAGTCAGTTTCGCGCGTGCGAGCATTGACCTTGTCGGCTCTCGGACCCAGGCCCGCCGCCCCCTGAATGCCTTCCCCGGCGACAGAGGTGAGCCCCAAAGTCGCGACTCGGGAGGTGTCGGCATGTTTGTGGGAAAATTACAAGTCCGAACGGCGCCTTTGCGAATTAATTCCTCGCGACGGGGCGTCGGATCGCCACGCAGTTTCAGTTCCGAAAACGACGCGTTCGGCGCGTCGCGTGCGATTTTTCGCAAGTCGCCGCGTCGCCGAATTGTGAGTGTTTAAACAAATTCCGTAAACAATTTCCGTAGATTTTTTGGCATTTTCCGCGTTCCCCGCGCGATCTACGATCACCTCCCCAAAACGGTTCGTTTCCGCGAAAGGTTTTTCCGCGACGGGGGGCGTGGCCGGGCAGGGGGTGGGGGCGGCGCACTTTCGAAACGCCGTTTCTCGGAGCTCCGGCGTCGGATCGAAGCGCGGTTCGCGCCGTCGGACGCCTCCGCGCGGCCTACTCGGGAAATCAGCGTCGGATTCGGCGCGGTAAACAAAAGAAAATTATTTAAACAATTAACGTAAAACAATTTCCGTAAGATTTTTAGGCAATTTTCCCGTTCCCCGCGCGATCTACATAAGCTCCCCCGAAACGGTTCGCGTCCGCGGAGGTTTTCCGCGGAGGGCGTGGCCGAACGAGGGTGGGAACCGTACTTTTTCGACGCCGTATCTCAGGCTCCGGCGTCGGATCAGAGTCGCGGTTTGCGCCGTCGGACGCGTCTCCGCGCCAACCTGCTCGGAAAAAATCGGCGTTCGATTCGCTCAGTAAACAAGGAAAATTGTTTAAACAATTAACGTAAACAATTTTCCAGGACATATTTTAACAATTTTCCCCCACTCCTCAGGCGATCTACGTTAAAAGGTAAGAAAACGGTTCGTCTCCGGCGCCAGCCTGATCGAGTCTCGTCGAGATCCGTCGTAAACGCGTACACCACAAAGCCGCCTCGGTAGCTACGAAAACAGGGGTCGGAAAAAGGAAGGGTAAAAAGTAGAGTGCTTTGAGGGGGTAATAACTCGGACGTTTTCGAACGCCAGGCCTTCGTACTCGGCGATCCCGTAGACGGGAAGCTCGTCTATCGATTCCGACCGTCCGCGTTCCCCTCGGAGCCGCGGCGCGGCGTGGAGGTCGGCGCCGAATCGGCTTCCGGAGGGCTCGGTCGGGAATTTTTTGCGGACGCACGAGAAGAGATATCGAGACGCGGTTTGCGGCGTCGGACGCGGCGTCGGGGCGCGTCGCCTCGATTTTCGCGTCTCCGTCGCGCGCGGAAACCGCGAGTGCCCCGTCGATCTCCGAACCCCCGGGCCCCCGGGAACTCGCCGGGCACTCTTAGGCCGACGCGCGGGTGGCTCCCGAGTCGGGGTTCGAGTTCGTCGCGGCCGCCCGGCGCGTCGTTGGGACGCGAAAAAATAAACCGACCGAACCACGTGGCCGACCTCGCGATTTTCGCCTTTTTCGGCGTCGAATAACTTCCCGGCGAAAGCCGGTGCGGGAGTCGGTTTCTCGTCTGCGAGCAGTCGACCTGGCTGGCTCTCGACCAGGCCGCCGCTCCCCTGGGGTTATCTCGGCGTGAGTTGGCTCGAAAAAGGGCAGCTTTGGAGGTGTCAGCCCACCTGTCGATTTTTCGCCACTTTGCGGTCTAATAACTTCCCGGAGAATGCCGGTGCGGGGTCGGTTTCGCGCGTGCGAGCAGTCGACCTGCCGGCTCTCGAACCCAAGCCCGCCACCCCCCGGACCCTTTTCCGGCGTCCAGGGCGGCCCCGAGTCGCACTTGGAGTGTCGGCCCGCGACCACTGGCCGACTGCGATTATTCGCAAGGCGCGATTCGGACTTGTACTTTTCCACAGCATGGCCGACGCCTCCGAAGCGGCGACTGGGGCCGCCCTGGACGCCGGGAAGGGCCCAGAAAGTGGCAGACGGGTTCGACAGCCAGCCGGAGCGGACTGCTGGCAAACGAGACCGACCCCCGCATCGGCATTCTCCTGGAAGTTATTCGACGACAAGGCGAAGTGCGGTGTTCACGTGGTCGCGGGCCGACACCGCTAGGTGCGACTTTGGGGCTCACCTGCACGCCGGGAAAGACCCTCCAGAGAGGCAAAGCGGGCCAGGAGTTCGACAGCCAACGAGGTCGACTGCTCGCCGAACGTCTGCCCACCCCGCGTCGGCATTCGCCTGGGATTATAAGTACCAAAATGGCGAAAAATTCACACGTGGTGCGACACCTCCAAAGTTGCCCCTTTCGAGCTAACCTGTACGCCGAGGTAAGGCCCAGAGAGGCGGCGGGCCTGGGTTCGACAGCCAGCAAGGTCGACTGCTCGCAAACGCGTAACCGACCCCCACCGGCATTCGCCTGGAAGTTATTAGACCGCAAAATGGCGAAAAATTCACACGTGGGCCGACACCTCGAAGTTGCCCCTTTCGGGCTAACCTGTACGCCGGTAGGCCCCAGAGCGGCAGACCTGGGTTCGACGGCCGGCAGGTCGACTGCTCGCACACGCGTAACCGACCCCCACCGGCATGCATTCGCCTGGAAGTTATTAGACCGCAAAGTGGCGAAAAAAATTCACGTGGGCCGACACCTCGAAAGTTGCCCTTTCGAAGGCTAACCTGTACGCCGAGGTAAGGCCCCAGCGGCGGGCCTGGGTTCGACAGCCGGCGAGGTCGACTGCTCACCGACGCGTAACCGACCCCCACCGGCATTCGCCTGGAAGTTATTAGACCGCAAAGTGGCGAAAAAATCGACGACACGTGGGCCGACACCTCCAAGTTGCCTTTCGAGCTAACACTACGCCGAGATAAGAGGGCCCCGGGGGCGGCGGGTCTGGGTTCGACAGTCCGCCGACCGGACTGCCGGCAAACGAGAGACCGGCCCCGCACCGGCATTCGCCTGGAAGTTATTCGACGCCGAAAAGGCGAAAATCGCGAAGGTCGGCCACGTGGATTTCGGTCGGTTTTATTTTTTTCGATCAGGCAGGCGCCGGAGACGAACCGTTTCTCACCTCTTAACGTAGATCGCCCGGGAACGCGGAAAAGGTTAAAAATTCCGGGAAAATCATTTACGTGAATTGTTTAAACAATTTTCCTTGTTACCGCGCAGATCGAACGCCGAGATTTTTTCCGAGTAGGTCGCGCGGAGACGCGTCCGACGGCACAAACCGACTCGGTGCGACTTTCGACCGCGGAGATATTCGCGTTTTTCGCCTTTCGCCACGTGGTTCGGTCGGTTTTATTTTTTCGATCAGGCGGGCGGCGGAAACGAACGTTTTCGGCGGCGGCATGTGGTCGCGCGAGGTGGAAAACGCCAAAAAAATCTACGGAAATTGTTTACGCGGACTTTGTTTAAACGAATTTCGCTAATTCGCCGACGGCGACTTGCGAAAATCGCGCACGACGCGCCCGAGCTACGTCGTTTGCGGAATCGAAACCGCGAGCGATGCGACGCCCGTTGCGGAGAATTAATTCGCAAAGGCGCGTTCGGACTTGTGCCACTACAACATGGCCGACTCCTCCGAGTGCGACTTTGGGGCTTCCCTGCGCGCCGGGAAAGACCCTCAGAAAAGCAGGCCTGGGTTCGACAGCCGGCGAGGTCGACTGCTCGCGGACGCAGGCGCGACCCACCGGCATTCGCCTGGTTATTCGACGCCAAGAGGCGAAAATCGCCAGCAAAAATTCCCCGTGGGCCCGACCCTCGAAGTTGCCCTTTTCGGGCCCTGACGCCGGAGCCCCAGGGCGGGCGGCGGGCCTGGGTTCGACAGCCGGCAAGGTCGACTGCTCGCAAACGCGTAACCGACCCCCCACCGGCATTCGCCTGAAAGTTATTAGACCGCAAAGTGGCGAAAAAATCGACACGTGGGCCGACACCTCCAAAGTTGCCCCTTTCAGGCTAACCTCTACGCCGAGATAAGGCCCCAGGGGAAGCGGCGGGCCTGGGTTCGAGACCCAGCTAGGTCGACTGCTCGCAGACGAAAACCGACCCCCACCGGCATTCGCCTGGAAGTTATTCGACGCCGAAAAGGCGAAAATCGCGAGGTCGGCCACGTGGTTCGGTGGTTTTATTTTTCGCGTCCCAACGACGCCCCGGGGCCCGGCCGCGACGAACTCGAACCCCGACTCGGGAGCCCCCCGCGCGTCGGCCTAAGGTGCCCGCGGGGTTCCCGGAGGCCGGGGTTCGGAGATCGGACGGGGCACTCGCGGTTTCCCGCGCGCGACGGAGACGCGAAAAATCGAGGCGACGCGCCCTTCGACGCCGCGTCCGACGCCGCAAACCGCGTCTCGATATCTCTTCTCGTTCGTCCGCAAAAAATTCCCGCCGGGCCCTCCGGAAGCCGATTCGGCGCCGACCTCCACGCCGCGCCGCGGCTCCGGGGGAACGCGGACGGTCGGAATCGATAGACGAGCTTCTCGTCTACGGGATCGCCGAGTACGAAGGGCCGGGGTTCCCGAAAACGTCCGAGTTATTAGCCCTCAAAGTACCCTACTTTTACCCTTCCTTTTTTCCGACTCTGTTTTCGTAGCTTACCGAGGCGGCCTTGCGGTGTACGCGCTCTACGACGGATCTCGACGAGACTCGATCAGGCGGGCGCCGGAGACGAACCGTTTTCTCACCTTTTAACGTAGATCGCCCGAGGGCGCGGGAAAATGTTAAAAAATTCCCGGAAAATTGTTTACGTGAATTGTTTAGCAATTTTCCTTGTTTCCGACGAATCGAACGCCGATTTTTTTCCGAGAGGCCGCGCGGAGACGCGTCCGACGGCGCAAACCGCGACTCGATCCGACGCCGGGCTCCGAGATACGGCGTTTCGAAAATACGGTTCCCCACCCCTGCCCGGCCGCCCCTCCGGGGAAAACCTCCGCGGACGCGAACCGTTTTCGGGGGGAGCCATATCGCGCAGGGAACGCGAAAATTACCTAAAAATCTACGGAAATTGTTTACGTTAATTGTTTAAACAATTTTCTTTGTTTACCGCGCGAATCCGACGCCGATTTTTTTCCGAGTAGGCCGCGCGGAGGCGCGTCCGACGGCGCGAACCGCGCTTCGATCCGACGCCGGAGCTCCGAGAAACGGCGTTTCGAAAAGTTCGCTCCCCCACCCCCTGCCCGGCCACGCCCCCCGTCGCGGAAAAAACCTTCGCGGAAACGAACCGTTTTCGGGGGGAGGCACGTAGATCGCGCGGGGAACGCGGGAAAAATGCCAAAAAAAATCTACGGAAATTGTTTACGGAATTTGTTTAAACAATTTCGCTAATTCGCGACGCGGCGACTTTGCGAAAAATCGCACGCGCGCGCCAGGCTCGTCGTTTCGGAATCCGAAACCGCGTGGCGATCCGACGCCCGTCGGGGAAAGAATTAATTCGAAAAGGCGCCGTTCGGACTTGCTTTTTCCACAACATGGCCGACACCTCCCGAGTCGCGACTTTGGGGCTAACCTGCTCGCCGGGGAAAGGGCCCAGGGGGGGCGGCGGGCCTGGGTTCGAGAGCCGACGAGGTCGACTGCTCGGAAACGCGTAACCGACCCCCCACCGGCATTCGCCTGGGAGTTATTAGCCCGCAAAGTGGCGAAAAAACTGACACGTGGGCCGACACCTCCAAGTTGCCCCTTTCGGGCTAACCTCTACGCCGAGATAAGGCCCCCAGGGGGGGCGGCGGGCCTGGGTTCGACAGTCCGCCGACCGGACTGCCGGCAAACAGAGACCGGCCCGCCGGCATTCGCCTGGAAGTTATTCGACGCCAAAGAGGCGAAAATCACAAGAGTCGGCCACGTGGTGCGGGCCGACACCTCGAAGTTACGACCGGGGCCGCTCTGGACGCCGAGAAAAGGGCCCAAGGGGGGGTGGCGGGCCTGGGTTCGAAAGCCGAGAAGATCGACTGCCCGCAGACGCGAAACCGACCCCGCACCGGCATTCGCCTGGGAGTTATTAGACCGCAAAGTGGCCAAGAAATGCAGCCGGCCCGAAAGTGGCGCCCGGGCCGCCGGCGCCGGAGGGCAGGGGGGTGGCGGGCCTGGGTTCGAGAGCCGACAAGGTCGACTGCCCGCAGACGCGAAACCGACCCCGCCCGGCATTCGCCGGGGCCGGCCAGGTCGACTGCTCGCAAACGCGAAACCGACACCCCAACGGCATTCGCCTGGAAGCTATTCGACGCCAAAGAGGCGAAAATCACAAGAGTCGGCCACGTGGTCGCGGGCCGAC